>WAAB01019249.1:64691-88939 GCA_013389865.1 Piaya cayana
CTCGTGTTGAGCTCCTCATCAATCAGCACTCCCAGGTCCTTCTCCTCAGGGCTGCTCTAAACCACATCATCCCCTATCCTGTACTGAAACCACGGATTGCCCTGACCCACAGACCCACTTCTCCAGCCTGTCCAGGTCCCTCTGGATGACATCCCATCCTTCCAGTGTGGCAACTACAGCACTCAGCTTGGTGTCATCTGCAAACTTGCTTATAGTGCACTCAATCTCATTGTCTATAGCATTGATGAAGTTATTAATCAGCATTGGTCCAAGTATAGATCCCTGAGGGACACTACTTGTCAGGGATCCCCATCTGGACATTGAGCTATTGACCACTACTCTCTGAATATGACCATCCAACCAATTTTGTATCCACCATACCATCCAACCATCAAATCCATATCTCTCTAATTTAGAGAGAAGGTTGTTGTGGGGAAGCATGTCAAAAGATTTACAGAAGTCCAGATATATCACATCTTTTGATTTTCCTGTGTCCACTGCTGTGTTTACCCCATCATGGAAATCCATTAAGTTGATCATACAGGATTTGACCCCTGTTGAAGCCATGCTGGCTGCCATTAATCACCTCCATGTCCTCCATGTGCTTTAGCATAGCTTCTAGGAGCTTCCATGATCTTCCCAGGCACAGAGGTGAGGCTGATAGGTCAGTAGTTCTCAGGGTCATATTTTCTACACATTTTTTAAATGGGCACAATGTTACCTGTCTTCCAGTCAGCAGGGACTTCTCCTGATTGCCATGACTTTTCAAATATCATGGAGAGTGGCTTGGCAAGCACATCTGCCAATTCCCTCAGGACTCTGGGATGCATCTCATCAGGTCCCATAGACTTACATATGTTCAGGTTCCTCAGGTGGTCACAAACCCAATCTTCCTCTACAGTGGGAGGGGCTTTACCCCGCTGGTCACCATCTTGCTCTTCCATGACCCCGGAGGTGTGAGGAAAGTGGTTATGTGTGAAGACTGAGGCAAAAATGTTGTTAAGTACCTCAGCCTTCTCCTCATCTGCTGATATGAGTTCTCTTTAAATTACTGAGAGCCTTCTTTTCCTTTCTGCAAAGCTCAGATTTAAAATTCCCCCATGTATTTTTCTTAACTTTTTATGCTTCAAGAGAATGCATCAGATAGGAAAGTTAAAAGAAAATCTGCAATGCATTTGTTATTTGCCCTCTTCTTAAAAGCTGTTCTCAGTCTTCTGATTTTTGTCCTTTCTTCTTTTGTTCTCAAATGTAATAATGTATTAACAGAGTTGTCATCATTGTAACACATGCATACCCACTCCGAATAAAAATATCATAGTTTATGTTGAGAAAAATAAGACATTTGAAACCTTTTCTATTTATAGACAACTATGTCCATATCATTCCCAAAGCTTTTTTGGAATCTTTTTAAGGAAGAACAATTTGGAAGAAAATAATTCTCTTAGGGCTAGTTCAATAACAGCAAAACTGATCTGTCAGTATGAGAAAGATGACGCAACATGGGGCTTTGCATGAAGCTTATCAATGCAATACCAGGGAAAATTTATTAGTGGGCAGAAAATAGGCAGTTTGCACTATGTTCAAGCAATGTTAACTATTCTTGCAGTACTGTATGACGATTCAGTGTAAAAAATACTTAGCCACCCCTGAAGTACTTTCAAACCTTTTCCAGGGAAGTGGCCTTGATCTCCTGTGACACATTGACCCTCCAAGAAAAGTTTCTGTGTAACACCTGGCAGATAGCTCTTGCTATTCATCCACACACCACCTTCTTTTACTGTTTTCATCTGAGTGTTGTGCATGTATGTGTTTACTTTTGTCTCTCCACTGTTAAGATTTTTAACTCATTTTTTCAGCACAGATAAACATGCATGACATTTCATTATTGCTTCCACCACCTCCCTGCCACTATTCAGTGCACCCACAAGCACATCAAGAGAGTGAGTTCCACTATGGTGCCTTACCATGCTGACGTGGTTCAAAGCAAAAGCACAGTCCTTCTCCCCAGGCTTACTCTGGGACGGGAAGCTCTAGGATGTTTCATTGCCCCACCACCCAGTAACAGAAGGCAGAGTTCCTTGCAGGCATAGAGGGACAAACAGGCAGGAACACACATTTTACCAAATAAACAGAGACAGAGACACTGGCAAATGCCATGTAGCTGAGAAGTGCTCCAGTCTTGCTTTCAGACTTCCTGGGCTGAGGCAAAACTCAAAGTGTGGCACCAGTTTGGCTAGCAGGAAGGCAAGTCTTCTGGGGAAGTCAGGAGAATTCATGGAATAAAATCCAGCTTCTAATTTCAGGGATTCCCTAGTCTTAGGAAGACTCTGTGCCAGGAGTTGAGGACTAAGCTAAGAAAGCTCACTCTATACCTTCCTTTCTCCTAAGTATTCACCAGAGGCCCACAAAAGGTCTGGAGGAACTTCCAGTGTCTCTCAGTATTGTTTTTCACTGAGTCTATGTTCTACATTTCAGGCAGTAAAACTTCCTGTTTCCATTCTAAGATCAGCAGTGTGCGAAAAAGCAGCAGTTTGTTGCACTGGGACAAGGAATCTGAAATCAGTTTTCACCACAATACACAGCACAGTCCCAGAACACCAGCACTCGTGGCACAAGGCTCTTCCACATGACACATGTTTCAGTCCTGTGAATAGGTATGATTTATGTTTGTAATGTGAATGAAAAACACCAACAGGATGGCCCTAGGTTTAAAAGAAAAATGGACAAGAGCACCTTTTGACCAGAGTCCTCATTTTGTCAGCAACCTCCTTTGGAGGAAAAGCTGATGTGATAGTATGAAATGTTTTGGTTTTTACTGAAATGGATGAACTACAAATATGAAATACTTATTTAGCTGGGTATTTCCCAGAGCTTTTGATGCCTATCTTGCATTAGATGGTCACAAAATTAACCTGAGAGGTCCACAAAGGACAGGACCAGTTGGAGCAGTACAGTGCACAAAGGCACTTGGGCTGCCAGTGGAGCTCCAAGAAGACCAACACCATCCCACTTGTTTGTATATGGAGATCCTAAAGCAGCCAGAAATGACTATTTTCTCTGTCAAGAAAAAGAGGGGGGAAAAGTAACTACTCATATGTACATTCAGTATGAACATTATTTCTAACTGAAGAATAAACACACGGATTGAATACCACCATCAGCTGCCACCACAAGCATATGAAGTTGTCAAGCAGGATGTGATATTCCAGTAGGTTCTCAAGTCAGAGAGGTATATAGTCTTCAGTGGGCCTTTCTCCCATGGCTTTTGCCCAGGTGTTTTATAAGACTTAAAGTATGAACAACACACTTGTGCTAAAGTCTTCCAGAGCTGTGAGCTCCTCGGAGAGATGGATGTTCCTGTTTGGTCTGGGCCACTACTAGTTAGTGTCATTGCAAGGCCCCTAGCCTTTGGACCAGAAGAAAGAGTGAGTTTTCTCTTCTTTTTCCTGTATGCCATTTATCATTTAATAGACATTTGTATAATCTCCAGGTTTTCAACTCTGAAGAATGCAACAAAGTAGAAGCTAGTCCTTATTTCATCCACATCATCACAGCCTGTACCTTTGCATCTTTGACCGTAAACCCTGTAAGATCTGGCTAGACTTCAATGGCATGAAATTTAACAACAGCAACAACATCAACAACAAAAAGAAGCCAGATTTTGCACCTGGAACAGAGTAATGCTGGACAACACAAGTATAAATTGGCAGAGGAGTGGCTGGAGACAAGCCCTGTAAAAAGGGATCTGAGTGTTGACACCAGCCTCTATATGAGTCAGCATTGTGCCCTGGGAGCCAAGAGGACAAACCACATCCTGGGGTTCATAAAACACAGCATAACCAGGCAGTCAAAATGGGTGATTATCCCACTGTGTTCAGCAGTGGTGTGGCCTCACCTTGAACACTGTGTGCAGTTCGGGGCCCCAAAATTTATGAAGACTGTTAGGGCACATGTATGTATTCAAAGAAAGATAACAAAACTAGAGAGAGGGATTGAAGGCATGTCCTATGACGAGCAGCTAAGGATCTCTCTTTTCTCTATAGCTTCCTGAGGAGAGGAAGGGGAGGGATAAGTGCGGTTCTCTTCTCTGTGGTATTCGGTGACAAGACACATGGGAATGGTCCAAAGCAGTGCCAGAGGAGATTCAGACATGACATAAGGAAACATATTTATCAAGAGGGTGACCAAACACTGGAATAGGCTTCCTAGAGAGGTGGCCTAAGCCCCATGCCTATCAGTGTTTAAGAGGCATCTGGATCAATGTCCTCAATAACATGTTTTAACTTTTCGTCAGCTTCTATGTGGTCAGGTAATTGGATTAGATGATCTAGAGGAGGCTAGTAGGTCTCTTCCACTGAAGTAATCTATCATCAATCAAGACTGTGTATGCAAGGGACTGCCAAGGGAGCACGATGGAATTGTGCAGTGCAATAACCGTGTTCTTTATTAGGTTTCCTGCTCTGTTCCTAGTATTATCCAGTGCTATGTTGTTCTGTGTCCGTGCTTATTTGAGTACTTCTACTGTACTCAAATTCAGCTCACATTTCCATAGTTCCACTGCAAACCAGAAGTCTTGCACATCTATAGAAACAGTCAACTCAGAACCCTTCATGTGTATAGCTAGGGTTGTCCTTCCCACATGTATTCCTTAACATTTGCCTACACAGAATTTTAGCTGACTAATTATTCTCCACCAAGTTTCATGATATCCTTCTTCGATACAGTCCTTATCTTTAAAACTCTGAACAAAGTTAGTAGTATCAGCAAACTTCTCCCCTCTCTATTCACTTCCTTTGCCATAACAGTTAAAAACATGTTTAATGGCAGAAGCTCTTGTCTGACTCCACTGATGACCTCTTTCTACACTGAAGTCCTCAGACCAACCATTTATAGCTCTCTTCTGCTATCCAGGGTAGTTGCTTAGAGATCCATAGTGCACATCAGGAAAAAATGCTAGACTCTTATCACTTATTTCATTATGAAATTTATAACTCCTCTACTGACTTACTAATCTAGTTTTGCTTTTTGCTACAAATTATATTAAAGCAAAGATAGGCCTAGATGTAACTAGCAAAGTGGTGGTTGGTTTAGGGTGCACTAACTCAGGTTAAAAATATGGCCAGCTTCACAAATTCAGTTCTGCTACTTGAAGTAAATGTTGTCACTTTATGCTGTCCTCTGGAAAACATTCAGTATTGTTAAAGAAATCTTAGTGTCTGAGCTGGCAGAATCACTGCAGTCACTTAAATGAACAACATGCCTTTTTTCTGTATAAAAATAATCTGGGGTATTTTTTGCAAAATGAAACACCAGAGCTGCATACAATTACCTAAATAAAAGCCATCAGATTTCATCTCATGTGCCTCCTACTGAAAAGCAGAAAACTCATCTACATAAAATTGCAGAGGCCTGCTCAAGAAAGCAGAGCAATCACATAAGTACATTTTAAAGTATAGTTTGAAAAATGATTCAGCCACCAAGAAGAATGACCATCCATGAAACTTAGTGACACTTCTGTCACAAATATCTTGTGTGTATACATGCACGAGTTGCAGTTGCCTGGCATGAACTTAGTCTCTTGCCTATACTACAGCTTTCTGAAAAGAAAAATATAAAAAAAACCCAACTCCTCAAAAAAAGGGTCAGAAGTCAGGCAAAAACAAAAAATTGCAGAAGAGAGCTGGAATAGTTTCTAGTTGTTACCAAGCAAGCCTGGAAAAAATACACTAATATCTAGACTGGACCTCAAGAAAAATCATGCATCTGAAAGCTTGTCTAGTACCCATCCATGTACTTTGCTTTATCCATTAAACTGGCTAGTTCAGTACAACTTCGTATTCATGCCCAAAATCTTGCCTTGTGTTTTCAGAACATCACAGTTACAACACTAGGAAGAAAGAAACTATCCATTCAGTGGTTTTAGCTCAGTGAGTCCTCAGGAGTTTCAGAAAAAGGCACAACTTTATAAAAAACAGTAGAATTGCTGGAAAAAATTCTGTCTCAAATCCCATGCAGCGCCTGAGAAATCCCGTGGGCAAACATCCCACAGTGATTTGTCCATTCCCCAGAGCATTTTCCACCTTAATCTTCTCACTCCAGTACAGATAACCTGGCATTTTCCAACGCTTTAAATGGCAAGGCAGTACTTGGGGACTAAGACATCAGAGGAAAGCCACCACAGAGCAGTACCCCATGTTTCACACACAGTGCTCCAACATGCTTATTAGCCGGCAAGTGGTTTTCACACCAACGCTGTCCACAGGCATGAATGCAGTGTGGACACCAGCATCCCACACGAAGTGACTACAGGCTGGAGTTCTGATTTATCATGTCCAGCCTGAGTTCCCTTGCACAGAGCAGTATTTCAGTCAGAGTAGGCAGACTCAGCATAGTTATTCCCAAGCACTCCTTTCAGAACTAAAGCATAATATTCACTTCATTTCTACATCCCTTAATTTCATTGCAAATCTAGAAGTAGCAGGATTTTTCCCATGTGTCTGAAAAAATCTGAAACCTGCAGGCACAAAAATCTACTTAGCACCTCAAGTGAGATTGACTGATGTGATACCAGGTTTTATGTATGTCAAAACCAAAACAAACAGAGTAAGGGCCGCACCTAGGAGAAATCTAACTGATTATACAGTGACCTAGTAATACAAAGACCAGCACAGACTTATTCTTCTCCTGTCTTATTTCCGATGGAACGTTGGGAGAAATAACCTTTCTAGATGTCACAATGGTGAAATGGATGGCATTTACAAGCCCAAGTAGTCAGGTTGCTCTAGTGTGGAAAGACAAGCTTTTGGTGGTGCTCCCCAATGATGCCAGTGTTCAGAAACTGTGTAACCAAAGAGCATAATATTCAAAAATGACCACAATCTACTGGGAAAGGGACCCCAGGTAGCAATAAACCAATATGTTTCTTATCCCCTTCTTCCACTAAAATAAACAAATGAATAAACAAAGTATAACCCCTCTCTACCGCTCCACTACAGGGAACTGGATGGGAAAACAAAAAAAAAAACAAAAAAAAAGTTACACAAATGCAGCTGTAAATCTCCACAAAAGCTATCAAAGCACAGAGAGTACCAAAAAGCCAGATAGCTCTGTAGTCCTCACTGTGTAGGAAGTCCACTCATACTCCTCTTGAAATGTGACAAGAATTGCTCCCTGCTTTGTAGGTCTTGCCCTGGAGACATGGTCCTGCAAGGAACGTGGCTGTTGTCCCCTGATCTTCCTGTGCCTACTTCTCCACCCACCAGGTCCATTGCAATTTTAGGACAAGGATAGAGAATTTTTTCCCAGCTTTTATAAGTACAGGTGTCTGCCCATAACAATGAGTGAAAGTTGTGTGGATCATGGGTAGCTCCCAATTTGATAGAACAGTCTGTGAGGAGAAGGGAGGGAGGGTTTCCCTAAAATCAGTCTCTCAAATCAAAGAAAATGTGAATATTACCTTGAGCGGAAAGTGAAGTTCATCATTAAACTAATAAATCAAGTGAGATATAACTGGAAGGTGTCAGGCAGGGAAAATAAGTTGAGTTCATAACAACATGTCCTTGTCAGGGCTTCCCAAATGGGTCGGTGTTTTACCACAGAGTACAAACCACAGAATGCAGTGAGCATAAAAGTCCCAAACTCCTGAATAGTATGAGAAATCAAGTTTTACTTAACTTATTAAAATAAGAATGTTAACAACTGATTAGTAGTGATTAGCAACAAGCTAACAGTAACAGCTTTAAAGGCAATGCTACTCATCACTACTACAAGAAAATAAGTACAGTGAAAAAGAAAGATTTGTCACCAATTATCCTATTATCATCATCCAGATCTACAGTTGCTGGAAAGCCCCTAATTGCAGCAGGGATTTAGGAGAGCTTTCCCATGACAACTGGGAGGTCCTACACAGTGCATCCACTCATAAATGAGGACTCCAAAGTACCTGCAGGAGTGTCCAGTTTTTATATTGCTGGACACCCCAATACCCCAAAATTCACATCCTCCAGCACTTCCTGCTGCAGAGATTCAGAGTGAAGCTGATGAAGAATAAATGTGCCCACCCCACAATTTCTTGGTCTTAACAGCGTAATTTAAAAAAACACTGGAGACAAAACTGGAGACAAAAATGCACATCTCCAGTGTGCTCCTCTCTACAATGAACAGGGACCTGAGAACAGCCCTGTGGCAGGTTTGCTTGTTCCAACCTTTTTGCTCACTTCTCTCAATGTACCCTTATTTTTCTTTCATCTTCTGCATAGCGATCTCATGGTGATCCCATTTCTCTTTTGTAGATGCACCCACTGGTGCAAATCCTTATCACAGCCTGCATTTCCAAACAGCTGTTCAGTTGATTGCTGCCTGTTTCTTGGGTCTAATCTGGAGAATACAGCCACCTCCCTTCCCTTCTGGCAAGACTGGTCTGCTTTTGAATAGAGAGCAAGGAATCCTCAGACACGGGGCAGGAGATGTAGGGGATATCTCCACTTTCTTCTAAGTTTCCAAGTTGAAAAAGACCTATCTGCAGCTAAGAGTTCAGCATAGCCATCAAGGCTTTCTGCAAGGCACCTGCAGCACCAGGTCCAGACCCCCACCATCTCTCTGACCAGCAGCAGCTCCTGAGCACCTTCATGAGCCTGGAAAAGCAGATCTAGCAAGCAGTTTATTCAGAATAGAAATGGGAAGACTAGCACTGAGCCCAGGAACCTGTAGAAAGACCCAGAACCCTTAGTTCACCACTAAATACTAAACCAGGTACCTGTCTCTCTCAGTGGAAACATTTCTTAGCTAAAGTGCCCCTTCCTCATCTCATCCCCTTTCTACATCCTCAACTCACCTCAGTACAGTTTTTTTCCCCCTACTTTAATCATACCCCTTGTTCACCTCTTATTTCAGTTCCTAACACTACTTGGATTGCCACTAGAGAACAAAATGTGACATGGAAAAGGTCATAACACATCACTCATGCAGATGTCTTTCCCTGGCCAGTGCCCAGCATTGCAGCTCTAACCTGTGCTGAACATCGCATGAACCATAACACATGTGACACAGACATGGGGTCTAGGCAAAAAGGACCCATTGAATAATTGAAAAAAATCCTAGTATTATTCTTCCATATTTTCAGTGGCCTCCAAATGGACAGCATTCCCACTAGAAGTTGAGAACACTCATCAATCAAAGGGTTTAACTCAGTGACTGCTATCACAGCGCCTGTGTGAATAAGTAAAATGGATTAAAAAAAGAACCCAGCTTCACAGGGTCACTAGTGTATCCTCTTACTGAAAGGGAAACAAAATTGAAAATGTTCTGGGAGTATGTCTGTTCTACTTCATAGGTTCCATCATCTACCCCAGCCTTTCAGGAAAGGTAGTTTGGGAGATATCACTGCTCCACACATCATTGTTACTAAGGCAGGAAAGCTCTTGCAACATGGAGGGAGCAAGTGTGAGGTTTCAACATTTGTGTGAATGTGGGATACCATCTAAAGGAAATAACAGCATAACTATAGAGCCTGTAAATGCTAAATACTTACAAGTGGGCACAGTGTGAGACAGACAACAGGGAAAAAGATGCTGTCTCTTTCATAAACTCTGTCTCCACTGCTGGAGTTTACTGGAGAGGAAACAGAACATAGAACATCAGCTGTTTAATAAACCACCAGAAATCTCCCCATCTGGAGTCAAGGTAAGGGAAGATCCACCTGCAGCAGATATTAGCCCTGATCTTTGCTCATGACATAGATCTGATACTGTAGTGATGGACACACTAAAAGGACATAAACAGACCTTCTACTGTGGGACAAATACAAGTCTCATGAGTGTCAAGCAAAAGCATCAGCAGGCCAGTAGCCACCCTATAACCTTTCTGAAAGGTAGAAAGAAATCACACAACCAGCCTCTATTTGTCCTGTGGATCAATGCCAGCCTGTAGAAAACTATGTGCTTTCTTCATCTACATGCAGGTGCTGCATCTCTGCTACTGACTGCTGGTCAGCATCAGCAGCATGGGAACAAGACACTAAGTAATGTGTGACTAACATCCAAACTAGTCATAGCAGTTTTGCTGGCTTAGCTACTGTGCCACCCTCATCAGTGCCACAAGCCACTGGTGACTAGTGCCTTCTTGCCCTGTCAATGCCATAACTAGTTTCCTTCATTCCCCTTCCTTCCCCTTCCTTCTTCCTGAAAATTACCCTGACAGACACATCCCACCTTCTCATCTGCAGCAGCACCAGTGTGGGAGGGTGGTATTTACCAGGTGCAGAACACCAACAGGGGAAGCTGTCGACTTCCTTGCAGACATGACAGAGCTAGAAGACAGACTTTCAGTCTAGCAGCAGTACCTGCTGTTATCCACAAGGACTTCACTATTAGGAAACCCAGGCTCAGAATTTAATTGACACCAGATCTCTGTTCAGCCCAGATGGAGACACGGGGAGCAAAAACCAACTGCAAGCCACCTTCTTCCAGCCACACAAGTTATGGGAGCTTTCTTCCAACATAAAGATGTATATCCAAAAGGCTGCTCTAAACTCTGCAACAGAGATTCTCAAAGTGAAGCCACAGGTTGGCTTTCTTGTTGAGTATACATCTTTCTAGAACCAAGTATGTTTCAGCATGTAGGGAGTCCCACCTGGAAGCAATTTAGTGTCACTTTACACCTAACCTCATTCAGGCCTGTGGTCTGGTTCAGGTACTCATTTAATCCTTTTACCTTCTGAGCATGCATGTAGCATGCAAGGACATTAATACCTCATGCACCAATACTGAACACCTCCAAAGTAAATTAAAACAGTAAATATGGTATGATGAAAGACCTAATTTCAAGACTTCTATTAGACTCCATGATGTTATCCTGAGTCTTGTTCTTTGAAATGTTTTTTTCTCTCCACTACTTATAGTTCATGGTGTCCCTGGCACAGCTACAGGCAAAACTATTTGACTTCTGCAGACTGCATTGCCAATGAGTAAATTTTTTTTAGATTCACTGCAATTTGATGTATATAAATAATCACAGCAGGACAAAACTCTTCAAAAAAACTCTCATTTTCAAAGTGTTCTGGGACACAACAGGGAGGAGCAAACATTCATTAAAAAACCTAACATTTGTAAAACATTTTTACATGGCATCTAGTAACAATTCCAGTGTAAGAAAAAAATGTAAAAAATAAAATGCCTAGTTCAGACATTCCCATTTTCCTTCTGAGCAAGTTAAGTCACAGAAAAAAATACCTGTATGTGAGAAGCTCCTTACCAACACAGGACGCCTCCTGTAGTCACGGTGTTGCACTTTAAGAACAGAGGTTAAGGAAAGGGGAAAAAAAGAAAGAGGAAATACTTTGAGTATCTAGCAGCCCAAATGAAATAAGCACCTCCAGAGGCCTGGCAGATGGATTCAGAGAGACTGAGTTTGGTTTAGGAGTTCTCATGGGAAAGGACACAAAGGTGACTATTTGAGGAACTGACAAAGCAGACCCAAGAATCAAAGCACAGCAAAATGCAAAGTGGTATGAGCATGGGCAGAGGATAAACAAGAAAAGGCACAGATATATAGAGCTTAGTTCTGTATAATAGCAAAAATAAGACTGAATATAGTCCCATCATGAGGGTTTTAATGACTGCAATCCATATGGATCTACCCTAGCCTATTTTAATACATTCTAAATCTGAGAGGTACTTCTCAACTTAGACTTTTTTCCATATTTTTGGTAACTTTTAGAAAGTGAGAATTATGCCATGCATAAATTAGCAAGTTTCCCCCTGAGATTTGGATGCACAGAGCATTCTCCACCACTGCAGACCCTAAAAGCTTCAGAGGGATTTTGATATCCTCTCACTGGATGTAGCAAAGCAGTGGATTTGGTAAACAAAATGCGTATGAAGTTGAGCTAGTCTAAAAATGTACAGCAATGCTCTTGAACAAAAATAGTTCTAACTTTTACGTAAGCTGATGGACTGCAAGTGAATTTTTATGTTCCTCCAAGAGAAAGCTCTCTGAGTCACTACACATACCACAGTCAGAAGCCCTGAAGCGGGTGAAGTAGCTACAATGTGTACATGTGCTATAAACCATGCCACCAAAAATTACTCTAGGCAACTGAGTATTTTCTTTTATGTCTAGTGAAAAACAGTTTGAGGCCAATGTTTGGAGGCAGTCCCCCACAGAGCTTCTCCCTTCATAGTCAAATGTGAAACTTTTCCAGGAGAAGCTGGAGTAGCAATTCAAGGCTGTTTGTCCCAGCCTAGCTTTTCAGCTCTTCACATAGAGAGACAATGCGCTGAAATTGCAATAAGCTGCAGACTCAGACATCACTCTGCTTCAAACGATGATATTTTCAGCTTGCCTTCAAAAGTGAGTTGGGGATTAGTGGAGGAAGTGATCACATTATTTTTGTCTTTTCTGAAAGCTTAATACTATGTGAAAAGGGTGAGTTTTCTGGGACCCCTGCTTTGACGCTGAACAATTGCTCGGGTATACACTTTCTGCTGCCTTCCAATACCCTATATCCTTTAGCTGAGTTAAAATGAATGGGAAAGGAGGAACAAGGGTTCATATATTGGAGATACTTCCATTCATGTACCAGGACAAACTTTCAAGTGCAAAGCTATGAAGTGAGACTACTTCCAGCAAAGGGAGCCATGGGAGAGACACCCTTTACTAACAGCAGAGCACAGGCATTTATCTTTCTGTACTCATACTGTACTAGGTGCAACATGCCACATATTTTGTCTGTGACACAGAGCTTCCCAAGGCACCCAAAGGAGTTGCATGTGAGCCAGAAAGGAAGCATGAAGCAGCAGTCAAGCATCCAAGCCTTGTTCAGACTGCAATGCACAACTGTTGCGAGCAACTTGTTCTAGAAAAGCCAGTCTAGAGCTGTTCCCAAGCCTGCCCATGCATTTGTGCCTTTAACATGCAGTTTAGTAGTCTACCTCTGCAATTCATTTCTGTCCCTTTTGACAGTTTAAATGCTTCTAAGACTGTCTGTGCATTCTGGTTTTAAATAAATGAATTTTGCTCTTTGATGACACTAATGACATCTTTCAGCTCAATGAACCCCTGCAATTTGCAAGACACAAACATTCTTCCAAACTGTCTTCCTCTTGCTGAATGGTGAACCTGAAGAACACACAGCCTGCACAACTCCCGTTACCTCCAATTTAAATCCAGCAGCTATTTCAGGAGCTTTGTTTTTTCTGCCTCTCTGCCTAAGCTATTAGTGACATTTGGAGACAACATACTTCAGTAATTAGAGAGCTTTTAAACTTCAAGTTTCAAGTGCTGCATGATGCAAAGTCTTGCATCCTCTCACACAGTTTCCCCAAAGTGCTACATTAAGCAGCATGTGAAGGTTTCCAGGTGACAGGCCATCTCAGAGGCATGAGGATGCCTGTGATCAGGTCATCCATCCATACCAGGCCCACAGCAGAGCAGTGACTTTTCAGTCTTTGAGGTATCAAACACCAGTTATAATAAAAAAGTACAGCATGTGTCAAGGTCTCAGAAAAGCAGGCTAAAGAGGTACCTCAACAGGTCCAGATTTACCTGAACAATCCTTAAGAGATATTTGCCCAATCTGTTACTAGACACTTAAAATAAAATTACCTCCATACCCTGTCAAGCTGTGTCCTCCAGTAAACCCCCAGCTAGAAGGTTTTACCCTAAACCTGCGACTAGAAATCTTGCCAACAGGTAAGACAATAGGTTATTCATTTCTTTAATAAGGTAGTACTTAGTACAAATCCCAGTGCCACTTTGAGGCACTTCTGTAAACAGATGGTGACTTCAACGGGTTAATATCAACATATCGTACAGTAGTCAGCCTAACTTTCAGTCTGCAGGCTATGCCAAGGACAAGGTCAAAACAGAAATTGACCCACCCTTCCCACCATTGCATTGGCACTTTCAGGCCAGGCAAAGACATACCAACTGCTGTGATAAGAGCACTTCATTCTCCAAGCTTTCCATGAGCTGTTTATTAATGGCTTTAAATTATATTCCTTTAAAACCACAAAAACATTTCCCTATCTGCCCTCACACACGCATAACCACACAGAGGCAAATTCTGCCTATTTGTTGTTTCAGTGTTTTTGAGGAAGAAAAAAATGTAGGCGGTAGGACTGCTACTAGCATTGCCAAGTGACAGGATTTTCTGACTTTCAGTGTTGGCGTTTGCAAACATCAAGGTTTCACACAGCCTGGTCTTCAGGAAGAATACAGGCAGGTGAGCACTGAGGTTGTCTGAAAACCTCATGGTACAAAATCAATATTTAACGTACTGGGTTTCCTAGTGAGTCTTTAGAAACAAGTGTCTTACATATGAGCAGTCCTGGGTCAATATTAATTGCACGTTAACTTCCCATCTGCATTTACTGCCATGTTTCCTCAATTCAATTATAAAATCTAAATGAAATCTCTAAGCTTCATAGCTGAATCTGCATGTTAAGTTAATTAACACTGTAATGAAAACCATATAAACACTAAGTCCTGTCTGATCCAAGACCCATTAAAATCAGAGACAGCTTGATTATAACCTGAAGCTAATTAATATCCATGCAGTCTTGGAAAACTGGGGAGTGATGAACTGTGTCATAGACATCAAGAAACTGTTTTGTATGGAGGCCAACTGACACACCTTTTTGTATCATCAACAGCACTTCTGGTCTGCACTTCTTGTTTTTTGTGAACTGGACACAGGGTTGACTTTGCAGTATACACAAGCAGCCTTGCTGTTTCCAGCTCTTCTTTAGAAGACAATGTATTAATAAATGTGTTAGTCAGTATCTGGAGGACCAAGAGCCACCTTCAAATGCTAGACTGATCTGCAAAGGAAGATGCTGATTCTTCCATCAGAGATGTGGGGCACTGAGAAGCAGCATGTGCTGCAATACGCCACAGTATACTCCTCAAACATAAACTGCATTACTATCTTTCCTTTACTGCCAGACTGCATTTGCCTTTCAATCACCTGTTTTATATAACTTCTTAATTCATGACAACTCTGAGTACTTTCCAACAAGAACAACAAAAGCAACAACAAAATTAATACTAAAAGGTAAAAGTAGGGGAAGAAAACAAAACCTTAGAAAAGAATAAAAGCCAAAATTTTGGCTTAGCGTTTAAATAAGCAAGGCAAACCGTTATTTACCATACATAGCACCTGGGCCTTTTTCAAATATAGCATGCTCTCATCTAACTAGCTTTGACAAGGAATAGTGTTTGTAAACTAGATACTAAGACACTGTTATCATGATCAGCAACTCTCCAGACATGTCATGTGAAGAGTACCAAAGATACACAATGAGGATCCTGCACTTAGAGGTAAAGAGTCCTCCAGGTTGCAAGTTAATTAGGCAGAAAACCGAACAACAAATTATTAAATTCAAAGGAACAACACTTAAATGAAAAAGGAAATACCTGGTATAAGGATGGGTTTATATAACTTGGACCTGCTAATGCACATTTGTTAGTCAGGAAACCTATTAGAGCCAGCTTCAGAACATGGCAGGACAAGTATTGCAAAACTATATGGCTACCTGGAGTAAATTATACCTAATTATGTATGTGCCATATTGCAGAGTCATCTCAAAACAAGTATGTTTAGTAGCTACAAACGGCAGATAAAATATGGAACACTATGATGAAGATTTAAAGGAAAAAATACATTAGATGCACATGAAAGCAAAAGTGGACAGTGCCAGCTCAGCAACTGCTCAAACCATCATTCTGACAGCATCTGTGAGGTGTTGCACTGGTCCTTTCTCCCTGTACAATCACCCACTGGAAGACACCTGCCACTTTCCTCTTTCCAGCTGTGTCCCACAGAGAACACACACATGTGATCACCTAGCTGTCCCCACACAGGCACAAACCCTCTTTACATAAAGGCACTCTGCAATCTGCAGTCCTTAGAGCCTCACAAAAAAATGTCACTGCTAGTGAGATCAAAGGGGCAGAGGAGGTCTGTTTCTGTCAATGAATCAATCCTGCTCTAGGTCTTTAAGGGAGATACGACTGCTGACCTTATGGTCAGGTCCAGATGCCCCACAAAATCACAGTCTGATGTGCTACATCAGGAAAACAACGTGTTTGAGCACAGCCATCTAGTCTATGACTACCAAGGAAGCTGTCCCAGGCAGTGGTTGTTAAGGAGGGCAAGGAAAATAAACCATAAAACACATCACCCAAAGACACTGTTTCTGAAAATGGTAATGGTGTGATACTGAATAGGATTATGATTTAGCACAAGGAGGAGGGGGAATCAGCCTACACCCCCAGTAAATTTGGAGATAAACTAATCTATTCAGGATTTTCTTCTGACCTCGCTGTGCCTTGAGAGTTTGCTTGAGACAAATTAGCTCAGCACCTCCTCAAGAGTTAGTAAGAGCTAGAGGCTACTTTAAAGCCTATATCAATGTGCTACCATTATCTCATATGTTTAAGTGTTCAAACACCTGCTACTTCAATAGGAAATGGGTTTCATGCTGGGTTTCACACACTTAAAACCATTCCTTCTCTGAGTCAGCGTACTCATTTCAACTAGTCTTCTCTGGCTGTCAGCCTAAAGACTGCAGCTAGTTTAGCTAGTTTTACTCCTGCCCAAGAAAAGAGAAGTTCCTGTACAGCATTCTAGTTTTTAAACCTGCAACTTTATTCAGGGTTACTGGTATCAGAGAAGACCACTGCCTACCAAATGACTGCAAGGATAGTTCACTTGCAACACAGACACTTCTGAAATACAGTAGGATTAGGTCAAGAGAAAGAACTCAAACCCAAGGAGCTGCTTTACTCATTCCATTTCCAAGTTTAATATCAGATTCTCACCAAGGATAGACATAACAACTTGAAGGTCCTTCAAGTAATAGGAAAAAAAAATTGGATTTGCTGTTTCCTAAGGGTTTGACAACACATAGCTAAAATGTTTTGCCATATACTGATATTCTGAGCTCTGGCACAAGACAGCCAGTAATAACCCAGTGTTAATACAAACAAAAAGCCAAGACTTTCAGTTGGTTTTCACCCTTTTCTCTTCTCAAAGGCAAGCCACAAAAGAGGTTCTGGGACATGAGGTACTACTATGAGACAGTAATAGGAGAAAAAAACCCTATATATTAGCTTGACAACTGAGTGAGGAATTTAAATCGTCAATGGGCAGGAATTAATGGATCCAGCAAACAGAAAACAATAAGTTGTAAGTGCAGTGGGAGGTTCTTCTACACTTTTGAAGATGAAGGCAGGAAAGCAAATTCTGAAATCATGACAGTGATGGGAAGACCTGAAAAAATTGTAGACACCAACAGTAGATGAGAACTGTGAGGCATGCTGAGCATCCTTTACAGCTTTCTTGTAAAAAAAAAAAAAATCCTTGTGACAAGCATCTCAAATTCAAATAGGAATACACAGTCATAAGCAGAAAAGAAAGGGAATAAGAAGATGAACAAAGACATACAGAGAAATACAGAACTTTAGCTCTGATCAGTGCACTGGGCAAAACAGATGCAGAAGACTCCCACTAGTAGGATAAAACTAGAATTGAGGTACTGTTTTCACTCAGATAATGAGGAGAAGAATTAGGCAGGAGAAACAGCTGGAATGGCTAGGAAGAAAGAAGGAGTGGCCTAACAGGAGAAAGAAATAGAAAGAGAAGCTGTATGAAGGAAAAACTATATAGAAACACAAAAGATTGATAAGGGAGAGAATTAGAAATCCACCCCTAGAACAGTGAGGGACAGATTTACATGAGACATGACTCTATTAAAACAAAGGAAGAGATCTATCACCAGAGAAAACAAAAGATCCTGAAGACAACAGCACTGGAAATAAGCCAGAAGCAAGCTTTGATGAAAAGAAGAGGGTGAAATGAAGCACATGAAAAAAAGAAGAGCAAGAATGGAAGAAAACCTAATCCACAAATATGGTCATGAGTTGGAGAGAAAAGTGAGAGTTACCAAGAGTGAAACAGAGCTGCACTGCACAGAAGATTAGTAAGAAAAAGAGCTTGACAGTTAGGGAATTAGGAATACAAAGAAATAAAAATTTCAAGTGCTAGGCAGTAAGCAAAGGAAAGGGGGGGGGGGAAGAAAAGAAAACCATGATTTGGAGCATTCCACATTGATGCCTACATTCCATAAAGATTGCACCAAGTCTAGAGCAAAGGCGGGGCAGCCCATGGAAATGAAAGCACTGAAGACAAGGAATGTGTCCCACTCAAACTGGAGCCTAAATTCAGAAAGCTTCACAGACTGAAATCAAGATGCATGGACAGCTCCAACCTAGTGTTACAGAGGCACCAGCAGATGCAAACCTGCAGGGTGAAGTTAATCATCATGCAATAAAAATCTGGAAAGTGGTGGAGAAAAACAAATTTAAACATATATGTACCCCTTCTGAAACACAGTAAGAAGCCTCGGCACACTATTTAGATTTATACCAGGCACCAGAACAAGTTGCAAGGGGAGAAAAATAAATTACACATTTTAAAATAAGGAGGCAGAAATAGCAGTACAGACCTCTCTGAGTCCAAACATTCCACTCTCCTTTTGGTGGTATTACTGTCAGTCTCTCCCCCCAGATTTCAATGACGTATGTGAAATAGCATTATGTGAGAAGTTAATTGTTAAGCTGGTGGAAACAGGTACAAGAGCTGAAAAATGAGGAAGAAGCTTGTTTAGAGGAAGGCAACATTTGGCAGGCTGCAATGCCATCACCTCAAGGGAGTAAGGAATGCAGCTCCGGGAGGAGGTGAATTAAACACTACACTCAAGTCAGCTCTGCAGTGCACACATGGAGCTGCAGGGTTACTAGAGCTATGCTGGCTGGGCCAGCATACAGCACTCCACAGGTGGCTCACCCTGAGGATACTGGTAGCTGGGCAGGAGGCTGTGAAGTAGCCAAGAAGAAAAGCCAAGGGTAGTGCTGTATCTTCAGCTAACCTCACCATTCTGGACAGTCAGCTCCCTCCAGTAGCTGCAGCCATGAGCGAGGACAGTGCATCCCCTGCCCCGCTAACTGCTGTTCCTTCAGCGATGCTGGTTTCATAACTCACCACTCACTAAACTACACCTCAAAGTTATCACAATTGACATGAAAAGGGATGCACTTTAATGAGGATCATTTGCAATAAAATACTAGGGAAAGAACAGACAAGCAGCTGAGTTGGAGACAGAGACATCTCAGAGGGACAACGTGTGACAAGCAGCTAAGGCAGCAGTTTTGTTACCAAGCTGGAGCAGGAACCACAGCTTGCCAACGCTGATAGGTCAGGCAACAGGGATGTACTTCCCATGCTGTAGATCTATGCAGGAGAAATCCCCCACTATGACACAGGGCTCACTGTGGCCTTTGCTTTCAAGAATCAAGCCACATTATTCCTTTCCTCAACATGCAGCTAAAGGAAGAAGTCATGATGCAAGTGAGTTGCCCTTTCCCACCACATCTTATTTTGCCACAGGCCAACCTCACAGAGAACGATTCCCATATTGGGATCAGAGGGGATCCCAAGATACACTTTCCTAGTATCACAACTCTTCCTTGAGTGGGTATCTGGTCTCCCCTTCCACACTTACCTTGCAATTTCCCTACAAAATTAAAGGTTGTTGAAGCTAAAATAAAAAAGGGACAAGGGTCTAGCGGTGAACTCACTAAAAGATGACTTCCAGACACTCCTTCAAGAGTAGGTTATAATTTTGACACAGAAAAATAGTCATTAGACAATATACAATTTAACTGGATGGAAAACTTTAAAATTCAGAAGTAAGGCATCTTCAGTGGATAGACTTGTCTACGACAAAGTAACATCAATGTGAGGAGTTTTTGAGATCCCTGTGTCAAGTCAGTACCTAAATTTGGAGCTGGGCACATGAGACTGACAAGACACTTCATTCAATAACTGAACAAGAAAGATTCCATCTGATCCATCTCAACTCATCTGGGACACTACCTTTCCTCTCCTCAGAGGAAAACAGGTTCTTTGTCCCAGCTCTACTGCGTGGAACAACACCAAATGACAGGACACTCAGATAAACACTCAAGTGAGGAGGTTAGCTCCCCTCCCCCTGAACCTGGAATAGGGATGGCTGACCTCTCAGAGTTTCTGCCATCTTTCTGCAGCACATTAATCATTCAGGAGAAAGCAAAGTGTATGATTGCTGCTAAGGTCCTGTGCTGAAGGCCTCGCTGGAAGCTAAGGTATGCGTCAGCCTTAAGCCTTCACACAGCACTGTTTTTAAGGATAAGCTAGTACACCAGCTATGCAGACTAAACTGAAACACTCTTCAAAATAGAGCCCAAAGAGAAGTATATTGAGGTCCTTTTGGCTGACAAAGTGTCAAGCAATCTTTTATCATTAACTGAGCAGTTTCCTAGAACACACACAATAAAATATCATCCAGGTCCCACCATTAGGATGACAGTTAGGAAAGTATCAGGTACATTTTCTGCAAATTGTTCATAATTGAAAAATTCTGTGAAACAAGCAAAAGAAAGATGTCCCTCTTTATATAATTTATAAAATAAAATCAAATAACTGTTTTTTAAAATGCCATAGAAAACATCTGACCTCTCCTCAGAATATCCTGTGCCCTGTTCTATAGCCCTGTAAACAAAGAATGTTCCTGACATGATTACCACTTGACTGAAAAGATTAAATCCTACTGCACAGAGAAACCACTCTTTTTCACTCAGACCCAGGAGCATTTAAACAAAAATGGTTAAAAAAGACTCTTCACAAGGCTCTGAAGAAATCTTCTTAGATGTTCTAGTGTCACTTAAAGCCAAGACAAAAGAATGCAGCCAAGAAATAAACAAGTTCTGAAAAACTGATTGAAGTGCTAAGATTATTCAAACACTGGTAAATGCTGCTGATATGGAAAGACAGACTGAACAAAGTCCTGGGCCCTGAAGTCTGGTCCCAAAGATGTCCCTGCTTTGAGAACATCAGATTGGACACCTCCCAGGGTCCCTTCCAACTTCAGTTTTCCCACGATCTTACAGTGCAAACGTACCTTGTGTTAATTTCTCAAGCCATTCTTCCCTTAATACAAGGCTCCCAGGGCTAACAACTTGCAAGCTAACTATGAACCTCCAGCTTCAAGAACGGGGTTTCCTTTCTCTATCTTAACACTTTACGTTTTCATCCCAGCCTTTCTGTTTCCTATTTTAAATGTCACCCATTGAAGCAGCATCTCTAGATGTTGGGTTTTATCACTAGAGTCCAGCCACCACTTATGTCCAAACTTGTACCTTGATGTAGGGCCTTTCCCAGTATGTCTTCCCTTAATGGATTTTTCTATAAACTCCCTGCAGAAATGAGTCTTCCATGTCAAATACTGTGAAAGTAGGAGAGCAGCACACCTCAAGCACACAGAAACATCTCAGCAGATCTTGCCAATGGAGGAGAAGAAAGCCCAGAAAGAAACATGACAGGTCCCATCTTCAGCGGTTCAACTTTCCAATTTCTAATGTATTCTTCATAACCGTGTGCAGAGGAATTTTTGTAAAAAGATTTTATATTCCATAATGTCCCCTATAGAAACAGGAAAAAAATGTAGTAGGCAATAGAGTAAGTTATGGGAGGTGACACAGCCATCATGACTCAATAGTCAAAGCAATGACACCCATTTATCAAGTTGGCATAGAAATAACAACACATATATCTTACCATAAATGCAGTGTGGGAGAGGCAGACAATAAAATAATGCAACATTTTTCTCTTTGGAGGCATAAGCTGAAGATCACCATCTATTTTACAAGCACACAGTTTAGCTTCCAGCATGGAGAACCAATAATTAACAGCTCTGTCATCCTTTGTGCCACTGAGTCACCACAAAAATTTAAGAGGTTGATCTGTACCTCACTGTAAATCTCCAGCTACATGCACACAGCCTGCATCACTGGTCATGTCAACTCCCACTCCCAATCAGCATCCAGCAAGTGCAGCCCCTCATCTTCCTTGTGAGCTAAAGAAAACCTTGGACCAAAGCTCCCTATCCCCTTTGGAGGCAAGATCTGACCATAAATGACTTCTCCTGTAAGATACAGAAAGCTGAATCTATGGGCATGAAGGGAGTATGGGGAACATATGTTCCAGCTGTGTTACCACATAAAACTTTATGCATCTGTTCTGAAGACCCTTGAAAACAAATGTGATAAATTTTGATCTGGGTAATTAAAAAGGAAAATGTGACTAACAAAGCTTGAAGATAAGCTAACATCCAGAAACTCAAAACATGTGGCATCTACCATACTTCATAGGCAGCAGTTGTAGCACCGTTCCACCAGGTCCTGCCTTTGCTCTTAACTGATGCTCACAGACCAAGTTACCGGCTGTGACTGATTTAGTTGATGGATTAATATGACCAAGGGGCTTCCAATTCTGTCGTCTTTTCTTGCGGATACTCTTTTTTTCACTGAGCAGAACTGGCTGATGATCAGCTATGAAGGTGCAGACAGGCATTCTAACCTTGATCTTAAGGGGATACCAGCTAGGGCTGAGGTGAACAGTAGTGCTTTTGGGGACCCAGGGAAATCTCCAATGACCTTTATTTAGGATGGCAGTTCAGTCTTTTTTTACAGTAATTCAAATTCAGTCATCAACAAATTGTTCATATAAAATGTAGATGTGATAGAATAATTTATAGTCTTGTGTCTACTACTATAAATGTAATATCATCACTGTGTTTTGAGACATTGTGTCCAAAGACAGGATATGCCCATGACCTTACTCTGTGGGTGTGTGTTTCTCTTCTTACTGAAAATGTGACACAGTGCAAAGCTGCTAGTAACCATATGAAAAATTACGCTACATCACACACTGACATTGAAACATAAGAGGTTTATGAATAGTAAATAAAACATGGGGAAGCGTCTTGTTAGAGTTAACTTCATCCCTGTATAGTGAACATGATGCTTGGAAGCCTGAGAGTCACACAAAGAAGAAACAGTAAAATTTGAAAATAATAACACAAGCACATTGCACCACAGAAGGAATAAAAAGGTGTAGCAGAATCACTTAATTACATTTCAAACTTGTGCATCAACTTGGCCTCACAATGTACGGCTTTTAGGGAAGGCAGGGAAGGATCCTTCACTTAGAAGGTGCCATTCAAGATGAGGAAGACTAAACAGCTGAGGTAGATGTAGGAACATGTGAAGAGCCATGCTGGAGAAGCTTTGCTTCTCACTTCCAACAGCTGCCAAAAGAGGAAGAGGGAAAGAAACACCAGGAAACAATTTGAACAACAAAGTCACAAGCTGTCCCCCATGTAAGCTTTGCTTGTCCTGCCTTAATTATTGCCAGTTAAAGGCTCATTAATATATTGATACATAAAGGCTGAGACCCCTTCCTAATTTTGTGTTTATTTACTGTTAAGTGAGCATTCTCACTATTCATAACAAGTAGTTGACAGTAACAATGAAATTATACAAATTCCCATGTAAGTAAGTTTACGTTGTGTGTTAAGGAGTAAGGCACTTTGCCCATTCTATGTGCAATTAGTTCATTAAGCATTTACTACCTACTAGCTACAGCTCCTTTGCCTCCACATCAACACATGCAGTGTGCCTCCTGGGGCTCACTGGTTCAGCAGCTGGATTTTGGGTTCATAAGTGCTTTCCAAGGCAGTGTCTGGAGTTCAGCAGAGACCTGGGTGCTGTGCTTGGTAAAATGCTGTGTGCCCTTTATGCATTTACTTTTTAGGAGTCATAAAGACAGAGACCAAGTTCTTTAAAAGACATCTGAGGGTCTTCCCCAGCAGTCCAGGCACTCGGAGCCAAAGTTACACATCCTACAGCAAAATCTTCACATGGCCACAGATCAGCAGCCCCACACACTGCAGTCTTCATGGTACAGACTGGGGAGGGGAAGAGCTGATAATGACCATGAGTGGCATCTCCTGCCCACCACCTCACCTCCTCTGTCCTGGAGGGGCACAAGAAATTTGGTCCAATCCCCATGGCCAGGGCTAAAACCCAGCAAGGAAATGGGGTGGCCACAGGGCAGCCAGCCCTGGATTATCATGATTGTCACTGTGCTCCATGTGTCCTTTGAGAACAGGAGGGAGGGGGCAAAATTGGAATCCTCAACATGAGAAGGATATGGAGCTGTTGGAACGAATCCAGAGAAGGGCTACAAAGATGATCAGAGGGCCGGAGCACCTTCCATACAAGGGCAAGGCTGAGAGAGTTGGGCTTGTTCAGTCTGGAGAAGGCTCTGAGGGGACCTTATAGGTTAGAGATTAGGAGGAAGTTTTTTA
>WAAB01019249.1:100577-132990 GCA_013389865.1 Piaya cayana
GCATTTGGCTGTGTTAAACCTCATGCCATTAGACTCAGCCCAGCAGTCCAGCCTGTTCAGATCCCTTTGCAGAGCCTCCCTACCTTCCAGCAGATCAACACTTCCACCGAGCTTAGTGTCATCTGCAAACTTGCTAAGGGTGCACTCAATGCCTTCATCAAGGTCATTGATGAAGACATTGAACAAGGCTGGACCTAGCACTGAGCCCTGGGGAACCCAACTTGTGACTGGCCTCCAGCTGGATTTAACTCCATTTACTACCAGTCTCTGGGCCCGGTCATCCAACCAGTTTTCCACCCAGGAAAACTTACACGGTTAAGTAGGATGTGGAGCGACAATTGTGTATTTAAGCAGTTAAATTAAGCACTGATGGATTATTCAAGGGTCAGAGATGGAGTTAAAACACACAGAGGTAACATTATCATCACCCTGCTTTGGGAACATACTGGAAGAACTTTGATAGGTAGGTTGGAAGAGAAGTTTTAATTGCATTGAGTGGAAAGAAAACCCCTCTCTACAGTGGGTATGTCCAGCTATTTTCAGAAAAAGATGATCATCTTTCACACAGCAAAATGGAAACAGACAAGAAATTCCCAAGAAAGAGCGTTCAAGTGGAGAAATTCAAATAAAACCCACACAAAAAGTGTAGAAGCCAATCTTATAAAATTTCACACCTCTTATTTCTTTTGGAACAGTCACATCAGTTTGTTCTTTGCATTTTCAGCTCCAGCTCTCAGGCAAGATAGAAGATGGTAGGAGGCAGACACTGATAAAAGCTCCACTGGCACAGTGTCAGGTAAAGGGAAACCATTTTTACATATCTACTCTGACAAGAGAGGACAATATATTCTAGCCTGGAAACTTAGATGGCAGCAGCAGTGATTAATTGCTCTAATTAGGGCTCCAAATAGGAAAGAGCAGGTTTCCTGAGCTATTGCCTGCTAAATTTCCTCATTTCTATGAATAACTGCATTGCTCAGAGGAGATGGACATCAAAGTGCATCTCCAGAATAAACATTTACCCACTTCAACTTAGAAATACCACTAGAACCTCAACAGAAGTAACAAATGCAAAGAGACAACAGGCTATTTCAGCATAATAGCCTGGTTCTTCTGCTTCCCTAAGGAGCTCAATAAATCCTTGCCTGAGCAACTGCACCAAAAATGTTTGTGTTACTGATCTACCACATCACTACTTGCTGCTTTCAGGGTACCACTGAATTCTACTGTCTGCTTCAGCACTAACAGCAGACTTCTTAGCAACAAGGCTGGTACCTTGATCTTTTTGTGTTCTTCACTGAAGTTGTCCCCTTCCACCCTACACTTGCCTTTCAGCCAGCATTGACCTTTCTACCAGCATTCGATAAATGTAAAGTCCTAATTCTGGCCTCTCTGATGAGGAAAAAGGGAAATAAACCCACTGCAGTCAAGGGAATTATAACAACTATCTCTTTTTACCAGAGGGAGAGCAGAGCATGTAAAGTGCTGACTGTCAGGTTTCCCAAAGGCCTTATGGGAAATTTTGAGTGCATTTCTTAAAAAAAAAAAGAATCTGGAAGATGTTTAGCAAAAGAAAAATTAAAATAGTTGGAATATAACCTACACAGTCCAGGAGTCAGCCAACTTCAGCAACTCTTTTTTGTTATATGCAGAAAAACCTTTAACTGCAGCTCAGTCAAGCTGCCACTTATTGACAATGAGATGTACTGGAAAAGAACATCTAATTTGGATTGTGGCCATCAACAAGTAGGTAGAAGCACACAAATAATAGGGGTTCTTCACTGCACACTGATTTATATGAGAAAAGTAATGAGATGTATATGTCCTTTTTTTTTTCTTGTTGGTGTTTGTTTGAAATGCTCACTTTCCTAACTCATAAAAGAGACCATCAGGAGAAGAAGTGCTTAGCACAGGTGTGTAAGTGCTTAGGTGCCAGCAGCACTTCACAGTCAGTAAATACAAGACTCCTTTCACTGCCTGTGCATGTCAAAGGAGTCTCTACAGAGTTACGTTGCTGGGAAGCAGGGCATCAGGACTGCAGAGGCTTGCAGGCTGGTCTTATAAACGTTCCTGCTGCTGAAGCAAAGTAGAACAGAAATACACAAAATAAGCTTCATTGCTGATTGTACCCTGTCATTTGTATGCTCAACACTTCCAGTAATGAATCACCAGCCTAAGTTCTGCTCAGCTCATTGTGACTGCAAATGCTGCAATAACACAAAAATGTAGGGGGCACAGATTCATCCCCAAATGACCAGACACAGGGCTGGATGTCCACAAAACTGTCAAAATTTTATCTTGCTGATATGGAAAGTGGTATAGCACAAATATTCCCACAGTAGAGTTGAATAAAGCAGGGATAGACCATGACAACCTGTCTGCAGTACAGTGAAAATTTTATTTCCCTTTATCCAGAGCACTCTAGAGAGCAGTGAAACTACCCAGCTATGCCCATGCCTCCTCTAGTCAAAGAAACTCTTCATGACAAGACAGGGTAAGTCAATGCATGAGACTGCTCCACCCCTTTCCAATTTTCAGAAGGGTCTAGGAAAAAAACATGGTGTTTTGGATAAAGTGCTTCATATATTCCCCAAGGAGAAAGGTAAATGCTGCTCCATGTGTCTTCAGCTCTTACCCAAACAAGATGTCTAGAAGTTACACCCTGGAGAGCGACAAAAAGAAGTTACCTATTCCATGAAACTGGGACCAGTTATGAATTTCCTTCCCAGCAATCCCATTTCTGGAAGAAGAGACAGCTCTGCCTTCCAAGAACAGAGCTTACACATAGAGATAACAGTGCAATGTGGTGGTTTTTTTCAAGATTTTATGAGGAACGAATAAGGGGTTTTTTGGGTTTTTTTTGTTTTTTTGTTAGTATCTCAGTTTTGGCGAAAAATATTTATAAACCAGTCCAGTCAAGCAAAACAAAGTGCAGAGCTGGAAGAACAGGAATGTCACTATCAACTCTTGGATACTGCTGTCATCTGAAGTTGAACAAGTGCGAAGTACACCCTGCCATGGTACTTTTCAGGCTAACTGCATCAGGTGAACAAATCCCTGTTGAAGAGAAAATTAAAAATGCAATGACAGCCTATATAATAAAGGAAAGACATTCCTAAGGACAATTTCAAATTAAAAATCTGAAATCAAATTTATAAGGTGACATTTACACATGGAGCCATTTGTCTCCATTGTTGGTGGCCTTTCACTTCCTAAAGAAACTTAGGACCTGCTTGTTGCAGAGGGCTGCATTGTTTCTTGAAAGCTTTGCCATCAAGGAAATCAGAAATCCTTTATGAAGCCATTCCTGATGTAACAGAGAGGGTGTAGTTTCCCATTTTCCCGTAATGATCCATAATGATCCAATTAGAACAGTAAGAGAGACAATGGCAAGATTCATCTTCAGAAACAAGGAAACATCAGATTTGGATGACAGAATGATTAAATGGAGACAGAAAAGGGGGGAAGAAACTTGAAAATTTTTACAAAAGTAATGGGGTTAGGGAGGTTGAAACAGCTCTGCTCTTTAAGATATACAGACTGGCCATTTACCTCAGCCATTTTACTGGAGTACATTTTACTGGAAAATCATTTCCTCATGGAGCAACCTCATGGTTCTTTAGAACATGGCTGCTCTTTTTCCTCTTACTCTGTTCTAGAAATTGCAGCCTTTCCCATTTTTGCTGCCTGGCACTGCTGTGGAAGGAGGTAGCATCTTTCCATTCCCTCACATAAAGGACAGATAGTGCCCATGGGCTAGCAGCCCTACACAAACACACATGCTCCAGAAATTAAGACACTTCCTTTTCCTGCTGCATTGTTGCTAGGGAGCTCCTGAGGTTCCCCTGGATACTGTGCAAGGGATAATAACACACTCTCAGCTGCCTGAACTGAATAGTAACTGCTATCAGCATTTCCTCTTGCCTCTTCTTCTTTTGGCTTTGTTTGCTTTATCCCTGAATTATTAAAAAAACAAAGGGTGTTGCCTAGGGTTGGCATAGGCAAGAGAACATTAAACTTACGGACATTCAGCCTTATTGAACTGAAGCTGTTGAGCATGTCAGCAGTTTTGTCTGACCCTGCTACGAGAAGCAGGGATATGTTTAAGGCTGTGATCAAATACTTATACCAAGCGCAGGTCTTCTATACTTACATAACACAGCAGCATTTCCAGGGTACATTCACAGGACATTCTAACCTCTTAGTCACACTCCTCTGCTACCATGCATCTCAAAATATGTGTAGTAAATTAGTGCTTGAGATGAAACCAAAGAGCTGAATTTCTTTTAATGAAATACCGAGACCCATGTGCTGCCCATGAGTATGGGCAGAAATTGGCTCTGGGGAACAGCCAGCCTGAAGCAGGAAGGGAAAGGCTAAATCGGCTGGTATTATGAAGTAATACCAGAAAAGGGAAAGTGCTCCAGAAACAACTGTGATTCCTCTGCCAGCAAAATTTGAAGAAGATGATTTCATCTTTCGGATTTCCAAATGGAGCCAAGACTGAAACATGCATCACCACTGAAGTCTTGTTCATGTACCTTTTAGCTTCCTGGAAATTGCAGTACCACCAATACCTCAAATACCTCATGTTCTAATCACACTACAGATCTTATCTGCAGAAACTGCACAATGGAGAAAGCTGCAAACCAGAACAGCAGCTACAGACCCCTATCAGATCTAGCTGAGGTCAGGTGCTAAGGATACTTTGTCATGTCAGCTTAAATAATGATAAAAAGATGTCTGCCGTCAGTGCCCTATCACATCACATCACATCACATCACATCACATCACATCACATCACAGTAAAACCTCAGCAATATTAAAATCATTGTAGAAGCTATGTCAAAAAAACTCCATCATATTCCTCCATTGCGTTAAAGGCTACCATAGCCCTTTCTTGAACGCCTATGAGCAGATCTCCAGGCATTTAGTCAGGGGCATTCTGCTTTCAGATCTGGCACCCCTGGTGAAAATTAATTTCCAGGCTCCCTTCCAGAAGAATTTAACTTCCTTGGACTTCCCAAGACCAGCCTGACGTAAATAGGGATCATGGTGGTGTGACTCAATACAATTTTCTATGGTAGGACAGAGAAGCTGACTGACTGATACTTGAGCATCTTTTTTCTTTTGGTGAAAACATGTGACAGGAGAGCGCATGTTTCTACTTTTCCAACAACATAACCTGCACAAGAATTGCACCATGGGATAGCACTGGAGCACAGGGGCCAGACCATAAAGCAGAAGTGGGCTGCAGCAGCATGCTGTATGCTCAGCTTCTGCCTATTTATTAACTGTTGGTCATAGTACTGATTGAGCTCTCTCTGGTGTTGCAGATGGAGCAGGCTGGTTTGTCTCTGTGCAGAAAGGAAGAAAGCACTAGTTCACACCTTCAACTGGTCTTGAGCAGTGAGATACCACCTGAAGCCTAGCAGTGTCTTTCCGTGATAAAAGCCAGCTGGTACAGGAAGATCATGTTCCAGTCAAGCTCAGCAGGGAACATGGGGTGCCAGCCTTCCCCCTCTGGAGCCAGCAAGGAACCCACTGCACTCATGTCCACTTCAGACTCTAGTACACTCATCAGCTGAAAGGCTCAGAGCAGTAATCGGACTAAATTGCCCAACTTTAACCTGACAGAGTTATTGAAAACACAAGTCTGCCTGAACTGAGTTTTCGTGCAGCTCCTGTAAAGACTGGGCTTATGCATAGAAAGGAAATTTCTTTGCATCCAAGCTCTCCTCCTTTCCTAACAACCTTTTATTTTTTTTTGTCCAGATCAGCAAGCCAGGGCAGTAACAGAAGCATGAGGGGAGGTATGACTCCAAGGCCCACATGCAAATTATTTGGGAGAAACATACCAAGAAGTGCCCAGGAAGTACCCCAGAAATTATGCAAATGTGTCCCTGCTCATTACATTCTGCCTGCCTGACTTCTGACCTGACTCTCTGCTCAAACAACCCACAGCTCTGCTCTGAGCAAACTTAGAGACACCTGTGCAGCCATTATGCTTTGGAGGAGAAGGTACCACCAGCAGCATCCCATGTCACAGCTATCTGCTGCAGAAGCTGAGGAAAAGCATATGGTTCTCACACACTGTCTGTGCTGAGACAAACCAAAGGATGAGACCACAGATGAGAAAGCATTGAATCATCAATGCCTTTCTTCTGCAAGGCATCTGGGACAGGAAAGTATTCACCAGACCCATGCCACTGTCAGCCAGACACATCAGACAAATTACTGTCTCCTGCATATCAGAGAGAAACCAGCACAAGCTAGTGACCCAAAGACCCTAGCACACACTATCTTTAAAGTGTCTAAACCAATTTCAGAACAGACACAGACTAATCTTTGCCAGAGTTTTTCATTTCCATGTAGAAGTGGAAGAGAGGCAAGGTGCCCACAGGATCACTGCTGTCTGTAATTCAGTGCCAGCCCATCCTTCTCTCCAGCCAACTCCTTCTCAGACACTTTGTTCTCCTTACCATAAGCCATACATACCCATAGGTGTAAACTAAGGAAGAACAGCAGATACAACAGGTCAAGACGGCTTGTTTTGTGGCCACAGGTGACCTGTGATATTGATAGGACCTTTTTGTATTAGTCTCTGTCCCTCTAGGTTGTGGCCACCTTATTCACACCACACTCGGCCTGCAGAGGATGAATCAGCTCTGCCTCTTCCCAGGGCACCACCAGCAAGTGTGGCAAACCATGCTGTTGCCTGCATTTGGCAAACCACACACCCCTAGAAAAGCCCAGCTTTTCACTAGCCTCAAACTGAGCTGTGAGGGATTATCTCAATAGGCAGACTGAAGAACGCAATCCTTTGTTGTCCTCTTGCACTAACTCTTTTTGGATACTAGCTCAAAATTAAAAAGAAAAACCCCACAAACTGTTAACCTGATGGGCATGTTCTGCATACAAGATATGATCCTGGTGAAGTAACTGCTACATTTCATCTTCACCTCATAGATCTCTGGAGGACAAAAAGGTAATGTCAGTTCATCCATTTATTCTTCAAACACCTTCTTCAAGGTTGTGATGACAGGAAAAAAGGTAATAGTAAAAATAAAAATGTTAGTTAAAAAAAAAGGACAGTGAAATCAACTGTTTTTTAAATACTTCCCCACAGACCACCACCGATGAAACCAGATCCTGAGAATACATCACCCAGATTTCCCTCTGGAGGAGGAAACCCTGGCAGGTCTCTTTAAGTATGAGTAACACTGATGTCAGCACTGCTCTGATCCTCTCTTTTCCTTATTACCCTCAACCTTACACATCGTTCTCCATCCTATATGCTCAGCTAGACACACCTTTGATCTGTGTTTCTGAGATGGTGCCTACCCACAAGCCCAGAAATTTATGGTGTTAGGTCCTGGACATGGACCAGGGAAAATCAATACTATGCGTACAGCATAACTTAACTTAAGCATGTGAGCTGGAAGCATATACTCTGCAATCATTAGATGGAGATAAAGGTTCTTCCAAAGCACAAGGCAAGGCAGAAGTCTAATTTAGCCACACTGAATTTCCCTCTGGAAAAACACAACGTGCTAAAAAGTTAGGAAGATAATCTCCCTAGATAGCTAAGGATTTACCAAAGATACCCAAAATTATGTGTTGTGCAAGCTCATAGACACAGGGAATGCACCAACTCCTAAAATGGAGACCAGCTGCTTCACACAATGTTGATAGGGAGCTTGCCTGCAGGATGGGACACACTTCTGCCCAGACATACCAGGGGCCTCCCAGCAGCTGAACGAAGAGGGCCACTTGCAGCCCTTGATGTCCCCTAGTCCCCTGGGAGAGTCAGCAGCATGCACATTCTCATGCATGGCCGCATCCCTTAGCATTTTCATTTTCCTGAACATCAGCTGAGGGGTGGTCTGCACCACAGCACATGACATCATGAAGTGGTTGGAAATCAATTGTACTTGCAGGCAAAGCACAGCCCTGCTCGTGCTCAGCAGATGCTCAGAGGGAGGCTTCCATTACCACCCAACCCCCGCAGGCAGGGAAGTTGAGTAATTCAGCTGTTTGTCTAAAAATAGCAGGAGAGACTTCCCTCTCCCTCTTTGGCCTGTTCATTGGAAGCTCTCCACACTAATTCAAGCCACTTTAACAGCTGTCTGCCTCTTTCCTTCCCCAGCTCCTCATATCCAGCCTCCCCACCACTTCTCTGCCATGCCATTTCAGCCTTTGCTGTCTTCCCTTGCTTCTGCAGCTGCATCCCACCCCTGAAAGTTCCCTTTCCTCATCAGGATACTTGCTGGCATGTTTAGGACGTGACAGATGCAGGCAGAGGATACATGCATCCATTATTTTGAGTGCATCTTTGTTGCTACCAAGCCTTCTGATGGTGACAGCTGTCAGGAACCTAGATTGGGTGTAGGTATCTGAGTCAGTGGTTTCCAAGCTCTGCAAAGCCACAGAGGAAACAGACACCATGCAGCATTAGCGCACACACAGCAACAGTCTCACTGCAGCCAGGAAAACATCGGGTTAGCATGCTTCCTGAACATTGGATAGGGAGGCTGATGAGAGTGGACTGAGGTGTGTGGCAGATTGGGGCAAACTCAGGTATTATTTATAGTTGGTGTACATGAACTAATTTTGCTTAAACTCTCAGATTTACTCCACACTGAAGTTAATGCAAATGTGATCAGAATGTGGCTTATTTTAATTTTTTGCCCCATGTGCTACTACATTGTCCCTTCCAAAACTCTTTAATTGGATTTGTAAACACAGCATCCATGATACTGGAAAACTCCAGTGATGTGTCCAGAGAAAATCCTTTGGCTAGGATTGGCTGCTCCATGGAAAGACACAAAAGTCATGGGCATTGGTTTATTTACTGAGTAACTCACTTAGAGATTGTTCCTTTCAAGTCTCTGTTGAGACCAAAGATTGATCTATGTCTGAAACCATACATATATCACTGAACTTGCTGATTATTTTCATAACTCCTTTTTGCAATTTAAGGTGAATACATATTTTCATCCTGCTTACAAAAGTTGTGGGCTAAATGCTAATGAACATTTGGGAATTCAGTCATCAGCTCAGTACATGCTGTGCTCACCAGATTTGTGCCAGAGTGGCACAAAGGAGTCATTACTGCATTTCACTGTTATTAGAGTTCCTAACATTAAAATTTGTAAGGAGAGAGAGGTACCTTCAGGAGTTATTTGTATTCTGGGCCCAAAGCTGTCACATCATGGTTATGTAAGAGCTGGAGTGCTGACCACTTCTACAGAGATTAATCCACTCTTCTAATGTTTTCCAAAACACAAGAGTGTCAGAACTGTACTATGCAAAATTAAAAAAATGACAAGTTTATTATAGTAACATTGTCATAATGGAATTATTCTACTGAAAATATGAATCACTGCATATTTATTCTAGACTAACATAGTCAATTCTGTCCAAACTCCTTTGCAAAAAAAATGCAGTGAGAAGCAGAAATTACAGTAGATGAAGCAAAGCACCCCTGATATAGGAGATGCATAATTATATTGAAAATGTATCGCTCAAGGGGAAAAAATATCCTACAACTTCTCATTAGGCAATTTCAGATACTGTCATGAGATATGTGCTACCTACCCAGTGACTAAGTGGCATTCACCCTTCCCTGAGGAGCAAGGGTAGAGCTGCATCTTAGAGTAGTTTAGTAGGTTACCAGTTTTCAAGAGAAAATACAAGGCTACCCATGTGTGGACTCTACAGTACTGCCTCATTAAGGCAATTTTCTGGAGTCTCCTTCATGCACAGTATAACGGTCATACACAGACTGGTGCCCAGACTCATACTAAATATGTAACTAAGCAAGAGGTTTTTACCTGTTTTGGAAGGAAAGGGTTTTCTGTGTGAGGGAGGAGATGTTGGTTGGCTTGTTTTTGTTCTCATGAGAATGAAGCTAAATAGAAGCAAGGACTAAAAATCTGGTGTCCAGATGCTTCATGTTGTTGTACATGAAAATGCACACTGTAGACAGTAACAAACACTAGTGAAGCTCTCTTGCAGGGGTAGAGATGGTAATAGTCACAGTTCACTTCCAGATCCTATTTTGTCCTTGTTTCTCTAATACACTGCCTCATTTGCATCAGGCTGGACAACCTGGGCAACAGATACGACAGGACAGGCAGGAAAAAAAAAAAAAAAAGAGTAATGTCCTCTTCTCATTGGAAAATAAGTGAAATTTCACCAAAGTTTCTCCTGAACGGAAGCAATCGTGTGCCTGGTGTGCTGGGGCAGGATTGTCTTCAGCTAGAAAACTATTTTGTTAGAAAGTAAAGGAAGTAACAAGGAAAAGACAGACAACCCCAACCAAGAAAAAGAAGACTGGAACCTGTTGGTAAAGGAACAAACATGTTTTGTCTCACACCTTGGCTATGCCTTTACAGCAATGCTATATTTGCAAACTGACAGTCTACTACCCCCTCATGGGCAGCACAGACTGCAAAACTTTAGGTCCTCTGCTGGTCAAAGCCAGAATTCTTTGTGAAAGACGTCAAATGTTACTCCCAATCTCCTAGTTAAGAAATGGGAGTCTAGATGAAATACTGAATGAATGAAGGGTAGGTAATTAACCTGAAGCTTTTTAAAATTTCTTAGTTGAAACCAAACAAAATGTTTGGGGAATTTGCAGTAAGACACCTGCTGTGAAAAAGAAGCATTTTTACTGATATGCCCACAAACCATGAGATTTTGTCAAGAGATTAAGTGTTTCTTTTGATAGTTTCAAATTCAGATATCATACAGGTATGGGTTTTGCTCTCAAAGTTTCTAGCCCCTATGCTGTACATTAAAAACTAAAAAGCTTCATAAATCTCTTNACATCTCTGTTGCAACATTTTAGGTCCCACTTTAATGATATATCCAGATGGAAAAATTATTTGTTGCTACTGCTAAACTTATGTCCCTGGATCATAATCCAAGCTATTAAAAGATATTTTTTTCCTTACATGGAAGAGACTGGAGCATTTATATTAGTCTTAACATATTAGATTGAGACAATTTTCTCTAATTAACCATTCAAATTTCTTCCTAAATGACTTCCTCCAGTAAGTCAAAGATATTTCCCTTCTTAATTCTGCTACTACTGTGTCTAAAATAAGTATGCTCTGTTCTACTTTGCATTTTCTACTGCAGTGGATCTAATAAAGCACTTGATTTACAGAACACACAGAGCTTTCAGGCTGCTGGAAGAAGTTATCCAGTTTCTTGGATTCAGAGGTTAATCACTTCTCAAAGGTCAGCAAAGAGAGCCACAGCTAGAAGTAGCAAGAAGATATTTGAGGTGCCATGCTATGGAGATCAGAAGTTAAGAGCTGGGGAAGCAGATGGAAAGCAGTTGTGCTCACACAAGGAGAAGTGTTGCCTAGGGCCCAGTGGTGGCTGTAACAGGTAGAGGGAACAGAGGTAGCTGGTGGAGCCAAGGAAGAGACAGGTCCCCTGAGTGAGAACAGATGACATGGAACTCAGCCAAGAAGGGGCAGCTGGGAGATGTAAGAACAGTCATAGAGTGACAATAAGAAAATCACTAATTCCACATCACAGAATGAAAGCCACTGTGCAAAGCCCCAGCATCTTACCCCAGAACCAGCACTTAGCTGTCAGAGGTGTCAAGACTAGGATTTTAGGTGAACTGCCAAACTGTCACCAAATATTCTCTCCCATATTATGCTTGTCCAGTAGAGTGCTTGTCACTGGTTGTATTCTGAGACTGGATAATGGAATTGGGTGGTGTGTGACCCCATCAATCATTCCTTCACTTATGTTTATAGACCTCACCTGCAAAAGGGGCATCTTAACCTCAGAGGGAAGACAATCTCCCTTGTTTTGCCAAGTAGAGATTTTTCAACAGCCTGCTAACCATGAAAGTTCTTTATTTATTGTCTCACACATCTTCCTACAAAACAGGGCTGCCATATTTCTCCCCATGAAGGGTTTTCCAGGACAAAATTCAAGCACATGCACATTCAGCTCACTGCATAGTGGAAGTCCCATGACAGACAAGTCTGTGCAATATACCCCTGGCATCCTGATCACAGGACTCTTTCTGCATCATGTGCAAAATGTTCAACACATACATTTCAGTGTGTAACAAATAGGTCACCTGCACAGGACACACTAGTTCATCTGCAGTGCATGGACTGCATAACAACTGCATAATATTCCTGCATAAGAACTCTGACCAGGCCATTGAACATCTACAATGGCAGGCAAACATCCAAAGACAGCAGATTTCTGCCAAACATCATTTCCAGGAAAGACGGCATACCTGAAAGATATAGAAGAGTAACAGTTTTATGAGCCCTGAGCAGGCACATCCTGTCAGAACTGAAATCTCCTACCTGCACATTATAAAATCAGGTTTCTTTACCTCAAGAGAAAAAAAGTCTTTTGGACTCTTATTGCAGAGTTTCACGTGGAGGAGAAAAGAGCAATGCCATCTCTCTCATATCACCCACTTGCTCAGGTACTCATTCTATGATTTTCCTAGCTTTGACGATCAGCCTGTCTTTCTATGGCTCCTTCAAAGTCAATGGAGTTACTGAAACTTTTTCTGCTAATTCAAGCCCTGAGCCATGCAGTCTCCAGAGTGTTTGTCAGGGAAGGATTTGCATTTATCCAGTCCAAAGCCATTGGGTTTGCAAACTCAAGAGAGGCCTCTGGAGTCAATAAAAGGAAGCTGCAAGTGTCCCCTGAGGCTCACTTTGTTCCAGCACTTGGTAGCTCTTCCCTGCCTGCTGTGGGAGTACGGACATGAGCAAGCCCATGCAGAGAGAATAGTGCCACCAAGGGAAATGGCAGAAGTAAAGAAAAAGAAAGGAAATCACGAGAGCTGCAGCCAGGCTCCCCACAGCCCGAACCCCAAGAGAAACCTGGAAAACAGTAAATGTGTTTTGCTCTAAAACACAAAGTTGGTGCACACAGCTGAGGGTCCACTGGAGAAACACATGCAGCAGCAACATCACCTAGGTACATAGCTTCTAGTCTGAAACATTTGTGACAGATGCAGAGCCAGCGTTAGACCTGTGGTAATTACCTTTGTGTAATAATAGTCCCTTTTCATTAGCTCAGTGGAATGTGTTAAGAAAGGGGAAAAAAAAGGTATAAAACCGACTCATATCATGCAGGCAGTATGATTTTACCTACCTCCAAAGGAGGAAAAGTTGAGTGCAACTTATTTGTAAAGCTTTTCCCCTGCAAGCAGAAAACATCCTCTTTGGAGGAGTACATATTTCACTAAGAACTGAAAATTCCCTCCTAGGGAGAAGGGGTTTGCTGCGAACAAATACCATGTGTTACTGAGTAGTGCAGCAGAGCAGCTCACAGAGAATCTTTTTTCTTTCCGTTTTCATTCAAGAAGTCATGCAATGTCTTAGAGGCAGCACCAGCTCCTTTCCATAGCTAGGAAAGAAAACTACATAGCTGTCTGAGTAGTAGAGTTAATCCTTGGGATAACAATGAAAATTTGGCCATTGAGCTAGCAAGGAAAACCCTTCTGAGTTCTTGTGCAAGGTCTTAGGAAACATTAATATAGCCATATGTAGCAACAGCAGTGAAGTAGTACTTCAACGCTGCAGTAGGCGAAGCCATATTATCAGCCCAAGGCTAAGCTCTGTCTGTTTCACTCCTAGACTCTGATCCCGTACTGGTGGCAATGACTTAATGCAATTTAAGTCCCTCTTGGAGGAAACCTGTGCACTGCTGACAAGATGTCTTTCCATTATTCTCTCTAGACAGCCAACACCTCTTGGGTGCCTTTTGCTAAATGCAGCTACCCATGATCATCCAATAGACCTCTACCCAAGAAATTCATCCTGTTTTGGGGTCACACAGGCAGTGCATGGGATCCAGAGGACATGAGAGTCATCTGCCATGAAATATGTTTGTGATAGTCCCAAGCATAAGAGTCAGAAGTCCATCCACCTCAGTCAGTTTGAGATACTGGATTTTTTTCTGCAGGCCAACTTCAGTGGTAACAGCACAGACAGCCCAATTATATATGCTACCAAAGCTAGTGTTTGACTTCACACATGCCTTGCTCATCCTCCTTGTGTCCTTGGCCTTCCTTGTCTCAGCTAAAGAGGTGCTACCTGCATGTCTTCCTTCTCCTTGGTGGGGTGAGGAGGAAAGGGGAAAATGGGCACCAGTTTTATGACCCCTACAGGTTGTCCCTACCCTGCAATACTTCTTTCTTTTCAGACTACCCCCCAGATGCTTGCAAAAAATATTCTTGAAAACTGCTGCTGCTCCAGCCTGTAAAACAACTGTCTCCTGCCTACCTCCTGACCTTCACCTTACCTTCCTATGCTAGTCTGATGTGCAGGGCCTGTGATCTTCTCTGCATCATGGTCTTGACCTGGAGGAAGGCAGGGAGTTACCAGCTACTTTGGCTGCCAGTCCCCCAGTGACACTCCCATCCCACCTGCAGATTCACATTCTGCTTTCCACAGGGTAATGTAATCACCATCTCCTCGTGACTGCAGGCTGAAAATTGTCTCAAAGCCTAAAGACATCACTGAAGTGGCTACCCAGAGCTCCTGTCCCAGATCAGTCAGGGATCCTAAAACTGCCTGGAGTTTCCAGATACAAGCAAATTTTAAAGCTTCCAAAATCATGAGGGTCCCAAGGGGTGGCAAGATATCCAAGGCCACCGCTGATGAAAGCTCCAGCATTAAACAGTTCCTCTGGTACATGCCTGTCCAACCAAAATGAAGATGAAGGAAAAAATTATTTCTCTGCTGTGCCAGCAGTAGTTATTTTCCCATTGAAAAGAAAATTTCTTTCTATGTACAAAAAAAGAAAACAATAAAACAACCCTTCAAAATAGCGACCCTACAATAACAAATAACAACATTATTTGCTTTAAATTGGCTGGGATTAGTAGATCCATGTGAAGTTCTCAGATCACAGAAACTGTCTCTTACAGTGAATAGCCTTTAAATCAATTATATATGGAAGGATATTAATAACGCTATAGCAACAGGCTGAGAGAGTGCACACACAAACAATCCAAATTCAGAACACACACACACTGCCAGCTCTCTGTATTTCCTACACCATGCCTTTCAACTGCAGAAATCACACAATGATCACTTCCAACTCTAGGTATCTTAATTTGGAAATAATCCTTTCAAATATGTTAACACTTTAAGCATCCCACACAAAGCTGATTGTTCTGAGATCTCCATTATTCATTTTAGAAAGTGAATGCATGCTTAATATTTCCTAATAGGTACCAAGGAGCTAAAGGCAGAAAAGGCTTCTAAAATAGCTCATGCTATTTTAAGAGGATCCAATTTAAACAAGTGCCAGCTAAAATATTTCTGGATTGAAAAGTTTTCTATAGTAACTTGCAAATGCAATATCAGGACTGTTCTAGCTGCCGTCTCTTCTCGTCAAAGAACCTTACTTCTGTCCAGTAAAAATTCCTAGTTTGAAAATAGGAAGGTATGGGCTGAATGCTGATTGTTATCTAAGTATTTTTAGAAACATCTTCAAGTTTTTAAACAACAGCTTACAGAGATGGTCAAATAATTAGTCTATACAGGAGTTAGTAGAAGGCTCACTCCAGCAGCTGCCAGGGGAAATAAATCTATGGTTTCTGAGCAGAGTACTGCTGGTCAGGCTCCTTACAGTGCATGTTCAAGCCCACCATGGTCAAACACAGCCTTCTCACAGACCTCATGTTGGGCTGCAGCATCCCACATAAGTACATTTGCAAGATCAAGACCAGAAGACTCAGTGCCCCTACTCTATCTTTAGTTCTGGATCCTCCTTTAAGTTCCCACTACAAAGCATGCAGAACTTCCTTTGTAGTAAAAAAGAGGAAGATGTGGACCTGAACATAAAAAGAAGGAGAAAACTTGATATCAGCCACACAGATGGCAAATCTGTTGGGTAGTTTTGTCATTTTGTTTCCAAATAGTCGCTATTAAAACCTGTGGGGAAACGCCATGTTCTTCCCTGATTTGGAAGTCAGGCTGCAGATCTCAGCCTCTACATTCATTAAGCACCTGCCCTTCAGCAGGTGATTTCCAGACTCCAGGCTCTCCCCACAGTCCCCTGTGATTCCAGTTACCCTCTCTGTGTCCACCCAAGTCAAAAAGTCTGTTAAAAAAAATGTATGGACATCAAGGTATGACAGGTATGAATCACGTGCTTAAATGCTCTGGCAGGCAGAGAAACATGGCACATCCTCTTTGGATGTGCTGCTGCCACAGACTCTCCTGCCCATGGTGCTGCTGGACTGGGCCAGGAAGACAACAGCCCCTGCACGGTGTGTCCAAGTCTTGAGCTGCAGGCATTCACTTCATTTCTGAATAGCTTGGGAGACATTTCATCTCACACAGCAGCTCACCATGTCACGGAATGATTCTACAAACTCTTCTGCCCCCTTTTCACAGGTTGTTTTTCTAAATTGTTTTTCAGCTGCTTAATTCCCAGCACCCTCTGTGGGAGAGGATGAACTCTGAGAGTGGAAGCAGCAGATTGAATTGCCTGTGTCAAGGAGCAAACCAGGAATAACAGCTGTTTTAGCCCCCAAGAAGTGGCTGTCAAGTAGCAACAGTCCCTTCCTGAAAAGATGAAGGCTACATAGGTCTCCAGTGCAATATTAGCTGTCACAGTGCAGAGCTCAGTACAGAACAGAACTTGAAAGCCTACACCTTAATACTAGAAACTCAGTGAGATCAATCTCACCAGGGCTGGCAGAGCCAAGGCAGAGCAGCAGAGCACTGAATTTCAAGCTTGTACGCACAGACATCACTTCTTTCTCCAGCACAGCTGGACAGACAGAGCACAAAACTAATGTACAAGTCCATACGCTGCTGCTTTAAATAGCAGCTAATCCTTAAAGAAACAATCTCAAGAGAAAGCTACATCCAACAGCCTGCAAATCCCCAATTAATTCCAATCACTGCTGCCAAATTGTATCAAGTACATTAATAGCAATAGATAGCAGACAACCAGACATAAGGGCTGGTTTTCAGTTTGTGGTTTGGTTCACCAGAAGACATCTCAGAATGTGCTCCGTGCAGGGAGCTTGTGCTGCTCAGACACTGAAGCAGCCTTTGTAAGAAAGAAGACCAGAGGCTGGGGACCTGATTTAGTGTTGTATATCGGCATGCAACTGCTTTCAAGGACAAGGGGACAAGTCACTGAAATCAGCCAGTGGAGAGACCTCACTGACTCAGGGCAGTTTTACACCTGGCTTCAGCACATGCTGCAGCTGCTCCCCCTCATACGCTGACAGTGCAGCTGTACCAGTATATGCACTGAAACTAGTTGACCTTGGCCACCCATGCCTGCAGAGGCTGACCTTCTCACCACATCTCAGAAGTTCCCATGACTTGCCTGCCAAGTTTAAGCTGAATTGTGTAGCTCCATGTGAGGCCCCAGGGACAGATCGTCATGAGACAGAAGCAACAGGGACCTTTAGGCAATGCTAGTGTCCAGCATCATAGATATGAGGTTTCTGTCTTCCCTCACAACCCACCTGTGCCAAAACTTCACACTCTGAAAAAGTAAAATCTCCCATACCAGCACTTACATACCTGGGAAACCGGTGGTGCATATACCAATATGAGGTACAAGACTACTTCCTAGAAGAGCCTTTCCCTCTCTTGAAACCTAGCTGGGTTTCTTTCAACATCGCTAGGTGAAATACAGGAGATGAGAATACATATTCTCAGAAAGATGTGGACAAACTTGCGAGAGCCACCCTGAAAGAGTGACAATACAGGAAAGTTCTCACAAGCTGGCTTCCATGCAGCTAAGTCATGCAGGGACTCAGAAGCTGCAGTAGATACAGCAGGAGAGAGAAGATGCACGTGAAGTAGAAAGGTTGCCAAAGAAATTGTCAACAAAAGCAAATGCACATGCTATCTTCCACTTGCAATAGCCTTGCATGCTCCTATGTGAAGGCATGTCTAGAAAAGAAGGGATTTCCCAAATGTAATACTTCTTCATAGATTGCTGTGGTTTTAATTTCACCAGCAAAACACTCTCCTTAAGATAAAAAAATTCCCAGCCACTTTCAATAACTTTGGCTTGGTTCTTGATAAAACAAGCTTCCCTCCTTCATTTACAAGCTGTGAGAGGGCCTTTCTGCAGATGATACCTTCAGGGAGCCAGTGACTCAGTGAAGGAAGAGGCATAAACAAGTGTTTTGTTAAACTTTCATAGATGAGAAAGGAAATTATTCTCTACTCTACCAATGTTCAGGGTGTAATGCCTATAGATGTATGTACATCACATTTACAGATATCCCAATGCTTTTCTGTTTTTTATAGAATCACAGAAGGTTTGGTTTGGAAGGGACTTCTAAAGGTCATCTAGTCCAACCTCCCTGCAGTAAGCAGGGACATCTTCAACTAGATCAGGTTGCTCAGAGCCCCATCCAACCTGAACTGGAATGTTTTCAAGGACAGGGCATCTACAACCTCTCTGGGCAACCTGTTCCAGTGTTTCACCACCTTCATCATGAAAAGTTTCTTCCTTCTCTCTAGTCTTAATCTAACCTCCTTTGGTTTTGAACCATTACCTTGTCACTACAGGCCTTACTAAAAAGCTTGTTCAATCTTCTTATTAGTTCTCTTTGAGAGAAGAGGCCTTCTCTTCTCCAGGCTAAACAAACGAAAATTTCTCAGCCTTTCTTTACAGAAGTGGTGTTCCATCCGTCTCATTATTTTTGTGGTCCTCCTCTGAACCAGCATGAACAGGTCCACATCTTTCTTGTACTGTTTTTCTACCTCCACTACATCAAGATGCAGTGCTCTAAACACATCTGCAGCTGTAAGGGCTATTGTGACAGGATTCCACAAAATGCTGGCCAGTCAGAAAACCAGGCTGAAGTTAACAGGTAACAGAAACCACTACAGATTATGAGATCTCAGCACCCAAATTTTGTAATGTGAGATGCTGTTCATGAGAAATTGTGCAATGTAGAATAGGATGAATTTTCCTCTAAATGGAAAGAGAGGGTGCTCAGTAAATGCAGACAGTTTGAATTGGCAGCTCTTACAAATGCTACTGGTCTTCAAACTGGTCTTTTTCCAGCACTGCTCATTCTGTCCAGCCTTAACATTACAAACCCCTCTTTATTTTCTTTTGGTATTTGAATTCAGGAATAGAGTGGAGCAAAGTTAGTCAACAAGCCCTCTACAAACATTTTGTAGCAGACTTCAGCCTAATTTTTTCATGTTACTACTAGTAAGTTGAAGGATTGTGGCCTGACCCAATATTCACACATTTTCCAGCTTTCCTTTTTTCCCCTCTGTTCACCTGTCTTCCTGGTGTTTTCTATGCCTCATCTGGCTGCTTCCCTCTGATTCCAAATGCTCCATCCATACCACTGTTCTCCTGCCTACTCCTGTTCTCATCTATCCTTCTTCTATCCTACCCAGTCTCTCCCTCCAATGACCAGTACTGCTCAGAGATGAGATGCTGTGTGCTTCTGCTGGTTTTAGTCTACTAAATTTGCACACCAGCCTTGAATGCAAGAGTAGCTAGATGTCTGTGTAATACCTTGAGAGGGCTTTCTCCACATGTTTAAGCATTTGCAGGATTTAGATCTTTGATTCTTAGACCCTTGAGTCAGAGAATGCATCATACTCTTTGCACGATCAACAGCTCTTAAGTACACACAGAAAATAATACTCAATATGCATATGCCTACATAAAGCAGCATGACACTGACATTTCAAATGCAGAACTAAACTGATTTGGCCTTTATTTTCTAAGAGTGCTTAAGGTATTTTAAACAACACAGCATCAAGCAAGCAAAAGACTTCAAAGATGGAAACTGGAAATGATTTGCAAGTCTAGGATCTCTTGGCAGTTTGAGCAAATCTCCCTTGATTTCAGTGGGAATGGAGCAAGGCCATTAAGCAATAACATTAAAAAGAGCGTTCAAGGCAAACAGTATCTTTGAAGGGTCTTGAGGTGGGGGGGGCGTCACATGTAAGGAAATCTAATTGATCTGATGAAAAGAAGCTGGCGATTTGAGTTAAGCATCCAACAGGAGGTGAAACACTTATGGAGAAATTACACTTGCTCTGTATTCAGCTAAGACATTTTCAAACCATCACGTATAAAAATACAAACTATAATAATTATAATCATTACATCAAGGAGGAAAACTGGCCAGTCACTGAGCTTTTGTTTCAGCTAATCTATGTTCATAGAATCATAGAATCACCAGGATGGAAGAGACCCACCGGATCATTGAGTCCAACCATTCCTACTGTGTCACGGTTGCTTCGTCGTCTTCCAGCACCGCTGGGGTAGTCAAGCTTTAACTTTTAGCAGTTAACACCCTTGGGTTTCCTACAGAAGGCACACAGGGCTCACTGGGGACAGAAGTATGAGACCCATTTTTTTTTTTATATGGCTTAAAAAAAAAAGAGAGTAGTTTAGCAAGTTAAGAACTTGTAACAGTAGAATACCCAAAATAGACTCAATAGAGTGTATTCTCACTCAATAGAGTAAATTCAATAGAGTGAATGCTCTCAAAAGAGATCACTGCACTCTTCATGCAAATGAGCACATTTGTTGCAAATGCATTAAAATTACTTTGCTAATCAAGTAGTATTTTATCAGAATTTTCAGGTTTTAAATAGCTTGTTTGTGCTATACCTGTCTGCTGGCCATGCTGTAGCACATAATCTAGTTGTCATCATGTTGGCCCTGCCAAATTCACCCTAGGGCAAACAAGCAGACACTGTTGCTTTTCCAGGGGACGCAAAATAAAAGACTGACCTGTCTTTAACTGTGTGTCATTACTGATCTGCAAAGTAGGAGAATGCTCTGTGTTCCTTCTGGTTTCAGGCAGCCCCCCCGGCATGTTCCCACACCACTTAGTGAAGGGGAAAAGGCATTTGACCTCAACTCACAATCCATGCCTCGAGAAGGCTGTGTGGCAGTCCGGGCTACATCTCTGTTGAGGTGAGTCTAGTGCATCTGGTCTCACACACATCAACAGACACAGCAGTGCAGAGAAGGGTGGAAAGGGTGTCATTTCTGCCCGGCATCTCTTCTCTGGAGCCAAAAGAGCCATCCAGAGCCCAAGAGGATGGTGAGGCAGAGCCACAAGTGTTGACTATAGTCTGAGCTAAGAAGCCTAAATGAAAAGCCCAGTAAAATTGCTAGTGAGGCACATTTCCCAGGTGACTCCAGCTACTAATTTCTGGAGTAAGAAGGAACTTGTAGGAACTTCTTCAGTCAGTATGCATATAAATAAATCTATTCCAGGGCCAGGGTTAGGAGCAAAGCCTGGTTTCAACATCCATCCCTTGCTAAAGCTTACCTGTACAGACTGGTCAGAGAGCTGCTTTTACATGGATTGAACACTAAGTCCTAACCACCCAGACTTTAGTGGGGACATGCCCCAGGATCCTTGTCTATGATATATTGCTGATGCTTAGCAGAGAGATATAGGACCTCATGTTGTGTTAAAGCCTCAGCTGTAGTCCAGGTTTTGTAGAAACAGCTCACAAGTTTTGTTTCCTTACATTACCTTTCTCCCCACCTAGTCAGTCTTCCTCTGACTAGGACATGGAGATGAAAGTGCACTGGAAGTCAGCTATTCTGAGTTTATGTGTCCGTGAACTATCACTTCCAGTCAGACAACTCCCTCGATTTTGTAAGGTTTTGTATCCTGGTTTCTCATAAAATGGCTTCAGTTTGGCTCACTTGGAGATGCTCTATGTGTTATGAGGACAGATGGGATTTACAGCACTCTGCCACCTTACAGAAACTACTTTGCAACAGGAAAACTCCTCCTAGTTGCCTCCACTAAGTCCTTTCCTATTTTGCCCCTGTACCTCTGTCACCACAGCTCTAGTGTCCTTGTTCTTCCCACTGAGGAATCACCTCGGCCCCCTATTGAAAGCCTAATAAGGAAGGAGCCCCAGTACTCTCTCAGACATCCCCTCTCCCCAGACCTGAAGAGTGCACAGTGCCCAACTACCCTGCAGGGAGGCCAGATAGGCCAGTGAGAAGAGAGTTCTCCACATATTCATTTTTAACACACTTCACACATCAGGCTTTGCTTTGTAAACCAAAGTTGTGCCCCATGCTGCTTTCACGGAGGGATTTAACACATGCTGGCACATCGGTGCAAGTGCCTACATGTAGCGCTGTGCTGTGGTCTCAGCATATGCATGTGTTTACCTCCTGCAGCATATCCCCAGGGGCTAGCTCTGGAAGTTTATAGGAAAGCAAGAAGCCTAGGATTCCTTTGCTGCGGCATACTGCCTAGCAAGACTAAACAGAAACCACTGGACACATTCTGTCAAGACCTATAGTGAAAAGGAGTTGTTCACATGCCCACACACACACACCACTGGCAGAGCTGCAGACAGCAAAAACCTCTCTAATGGGCCTCTATCTGTTCTCAGCAGCTGTCTCCTGTGTCCCAGCTCTAAAAGGGACCTTCTTCCATGGTCAGGGCATCTCCAACACAGATTTTCTGGAGGAACCAGGATTTCAGTTGCCACTGCCAGAAGTCCTGAGCAGTAAAGAGCAGAGGGAGTTCATGTGCAGCCAAGAGACCTGCAGCAGTCACATTTGTCTTTTTTTAAGCCTTTCTTCAAAACAAAGTCACCCACAATACATTCAGATATTGCCCCAAAACTTCCCTTCTGTCTTCATGCCTTGCATTTTTCATCAGTTAAGTACATCTGGTATAGCCAACTGTAATAAGTACTACGTGCAGGGACTGAGGTAGAATTACAGATACTAGATTTGCTTGTCACTTTCCCTTATAAAGTCTACTTTTAGAGAATAAGATGTTGGTTTCCATGGCCCTAGGTATGATTCAGCCACGTGTTTTCACAGAATCATAGAATGGTTGGTGTTGGAAGGAACCTTAAAGATCACCCAGTTCCAACCCCTCAGCAATGGGCAGGGACACCTCCTGTTAGACCAGGCTGCCCAAGGCCCCGTCCTACCTAGCCCAGTCACCCAAAGGATCTACAAACTAACTGCTCAGCCACTACTGTACACAGCTGATGACCAACTAACTTGGGCCAAAACAGCAAACCTAAACAACTGCAGAGCATATATCACTCTCCAGTGACATTTCTGCAACCATAGACTCAGCTTTTTCAGAGGTTCAGCCCACAGAAACACCTTTTACAGGTCAACAAAATCTTGGGAACAGGCAGGACTATTCTGACCCACTGGGAAGTCCAACAGCCTCCAAAGACAGAGCTCTTCAAGCAGCTTTAATTTTTTTTGTGTGAGGAAAAGTTCAGCTCCACTCTTCCCATCTCACCAGATATAATCACCTCTCAGGTTAACAGCTTCAGGAGATTCTAGGTGCTTTATATCTTGTGTCTTCTGGTCAGTGACTAATACACCAGCCAAGCAGTACTGGGTGTACATTAGCCATGTGAGCTGTGCTGTGTCACGCTCTGCATTGTGAATGGTCTTTGCAGGAGGTGTCACCAAATAAAACACACAGCAGCAGTAAAACAAGAAGCATAAAAAAGGCACAGGTGATGAAAGTTCTGAGACCAAGCATCATGCTGACACTCATCTCTAGTAGCTACCACTCTCATTTTTAATTTCACAATTTGATTCAAAAAGTGTGTGCTTTGAGCTACAGAGTGAACTTGAGTTACACCTTAAGCAGGGATTAATGTTTACACGCCAAGTTCTTAGCCTGAAGACAGAAAAACAACTTCAGAAATCAAGTCACCTCTGCGTATGTGTCCTACCAAATGTATCCAGCAAGGGCACAACTTTCATTTGAGGTCTGACTGGCAAGCTAAATGTTTTGGGGAATAATCTGGATCACAACAGGAGCAATAGAAAAACAGGACCTTTCCTCATCACATCAGGGAATCCTCAAGCTAACAGTACTGATGGCACTGGCTAAATGCAAACAGCATTAGACCTCTTCTTCCAGTGATGCTTGTATCCAACTCAGAAGTATATGGTTACATAAAATAAACCCCAAATTAACAACAGTTTTCAGTTGCTACGTTTACCTTAAAAAGAAAAGTGACACAGTTGTTTCATTCCCTATTGGTTTAATTTTTAAACTTTTTATTATGAAATCAATGACAAGCCCTTTGACTTCAGCAAGCAGCCTGTGAAATCGCCAGTAAAAAATGGCAGTCAACTTTCATAGAATCATAGAATCAACAGGTTGGAAGAGACTCATCAGATCATAAAGTCCAACCACTCCTATCAAACACTAAACCATGCCCCTCAGGACCTCGTCTACTCGTGCCTTAAACACCTCCAGGGAAGGTGNAACATAATGAAAGCACGAATCCTTGACAAATGTTGCCTGGAAAAGACCTCCAGAACTCACCCAATATAACCTCCAGCCCAGAACAACAGCCTGCTCCAAGATGGTAAGAAATCCAAGGGTGGAGGTCTGGGCCCCATTCCAGAGCATAAATACCCAAAGAGGCTCCTCTGACCTCCTGGCAAAATTCCATACTGCAGCTTGCACCTCTTACCTTTGGGACTGTTCTTGTGCCCTTCTGAGTACAGTCCACCTTCACCACCTCCATGTCCTCTCTCTCAGAAGCCAACCACAGCCAAAAGGGCTCTCTGATGCTTTCTCATTCTCAGGCCAAAACAAGGCACTAATCACCATAAACTTCCGTGATATAAGATTATTCATGGTTAACACAAATGTCTGGAGAGGGTCAAATGAACACAGACATGCTGTACTAACCTAATCAATCAATCATTTATAGTCACTTATTTAGACAACAATCTAATAATTCACTAAGCATTTCAACAACTCTTCCTGATGTGAGTTCACTGGGTTAGTCAACCCAAGAAACTCCTCTCCTGGAAGACCTTGCAAACTGAACCAGTTTACTACCTGGTTTGGTGTTTGGGTTTGTTGGGGGTCTTTTTATTTATTTTAACCAGAACTCCATGACACTCTGGACCACACAGGACATAGATCACAATCTTCAGGTGGCAGTGAGCCACACTGACTGGTGGTAATGTAGTAAAATCTAGTAGAGGGAGCCGTAAGACCATTGTAACAGGTTGAACCTGGCTCTGAACAGCAGTGAAAATGCTGAAGGGAAAAATATACCCTGTGTCAAAACCTGAGGTACCACTTACACTTTTGTGTTAACTGAAGCCAGATATGCAGCCTAAGTTCTTCCTCCTTCCTTCCTTTCTCAGTCTTGAAGACCTATTCTCCTGGATTCAGTCTCAACAAGTTTCAACTTCAGATGAGAAAGGGGACACTGACTATTCAATTAAGTAATTTGAAGAAATAGTCTTAATACATAGACAATACTTCAACATTTTATGAAATAGTGTAATCTAAGGAACTACCCTAGAAGCAAAACATAACACAACAAAGGAATGAAAGAGCTTTGAAATCCCACCCCATATTGTTTTAGGATTCTGTACCTCAGAAGCAACTTACCCCAGCCTCTTCTGTCTCTTTAACAGCACACTTTTTTCCCGAATCAAATCTCTTCTAAACATATTCCGTAAGAATGCTAGGGAGGATCGCTTAGGAATTAACCAAATAAGCAAAAAGAGATGTCATTAATCCTTGTATGGTTGCTAGGCAACAGGCAACCAGAAAAACACTGAGAATGATGAAAACTATAAATGTGTACAACATTCACAAATGCACACTATTTTAAATATTCCATAATTTGCAGTGAAAAATAATTTATTTAATATACTTAATTTTCAAACTTCCATCAGGTCACAGTGAATGACATTAAGATCCAGTAGTCTCCTCTCCAGGCAAATATGTTGCATGGGTACTTTGTTGTTTTACAGTTGAAAAAAATTTCTCATTATTAGTGATCAAGATGGCCTAAAATTGAAGTATAAAATCTAAAGGCCTATTTTTTACAATTTGCTATATCTGAAATGAGATAAGAAGCGTATCTATGACCCTAACAAATGTGTTGACAACCACTTAAGTCTTAAGAGCCTTTTGTTTTCAGATTTTTAACAAAAGTTTGAGTTCTCTGTATGTTTATCTTTTGCTAAATTTCTAATATATTTAGACTAAACCCTATTGGGTGCTAGCATAGAGAAAAATAAGAGCCAAAACCCCTCATACATAGAATACTAATAATCATGATAATCAGCAACATGTATCTACTTGATGGAAACAAGGAAAACAACATTTTTGGTAATTAATTATAGCCCGTTCAAATGAGGTGGCTAGTCAGGTATTAGGGGGAAGGTGATGCAGACACAACCTTTATTCTGCTGGTACCTTATCCTGTTAAGCTATTTTCCTGCTCATGGCTTATAACCATCCTAGTGTGGAACACAGGATCAAATATTCAGTACAGCAGCCAACAACCTGATATAAGATCTATATGTTAATAAAAAGAACAGCATTTTAGCAGTGAATGGACCCCACAGAATATTCATTATTTTGTTAGTCCATTAAGCGCTTCCTACCCAGTGCCTGAAGTGCAGATCAAAATCCATTACAGTGATTGTACTCATCTTAAAAAGAAAACATCACCTTAAAACAGAAATGGTGGCTATGCAAAACAAACAAAAAATCTTTTACCTGAGGTATTTATACAATGATTCAATAATTTAATAATAACTTCAATACATGCACTAGAAACAAAACAAAAGCCTGACTCAAGCTAATGAATATAAGATCTTGTGAGCAGCACCAAGAAATCCTCTATATTTTTAAGATTCTGTAGCCTAAGAAGGTAAAAAAATCATATGTGCAAAGATTTTTTTCAGTGCCCTTGAGATACTGTCCTGTGTTTATATTAAGATGTACATTTTTAAATTCAAATCATGTAATAGTTTCATTCTGTTATTCAGACAGTGCTATAATGACAGCTACAGAACAGAAGTTATCCATTTTAAAAGTTTATTTCAATTCAGTATTTTTAAAGGAAACCCGATTTTAAAAACAGGACAGGACCTTTGCTAGAATACACACGGTTACTCTTCAAATTCTGCACAAAAATTTGAAGTCATTATTTTCCTTCTTCCATTTGTGACACACCAGATAGTGCAATGTAGAACTGTCTTATACACACTTGTTTTCAATCTTGCATGTTGTGAGAGTGGTTCTGATCCATGGCTGTGAAGAACAAGCAGATGGCAGCTGTGATAAATACATGCACTCCCTCATAAAGCAGTTTTGGTGAGAAGACGCTCCATATGAACAGGTGGTAACGCAGACCTGTTACCAAAACAATGTAGATGGCAACTGGAATTGAACGCATCAAAGCATAGCAGAAACAGCCGTGACCCACTGCCGCTGAATTCCTGGTAACAAAAACAGAGGAGTTCATTCTCAGGCAAACTTAGTAATGAGTTCCCCCACTCTTCAGCATTACTTCACAACACACAGAACATTCACAGTTCTCCATTTTGTGTTGGAAAACTCATTATTCATGCAATTAAGTAACTAGCAAAGCTTGTCCTTGTCACCTCTATATATCCTATAATAAGTAAGTATGTTAAATGTAAGCATAGCAATTGTCACTACAACAAAGGCACTCAGTAGTTCACTACAAACTTAGAAGGTTCTGTGCTTCAATATACTTTATTCTATTGTTAAAGTCTCCATTAAGGAGTTTAAAGATAGCTTCATGCCTCATTGGTCTTCCAGTGCCTTTCTATAAAATCTGGATGGTAAGAGGCAGAGAAGACTTCAGTACTCTTCATAAATTTGACCAAACTACACAATCGATAATCAGATGGAGTTTGCTCCCTTTATGAAGGGCATAACACTTGGCACAGTACACTGCTATCTATAGCCAGTAACACTGCACAAAGTAACGTAAAAATTGTGCTACTGGGAAACTTTGGAAAGCTAGGTAACATAACATACTCCCAAGAATACCCATCATATTCTAGGCTTACATGAGCATTGCATTCCTTACACAGTAGCTTATCTCAGTTGGGCCTACTTCACTGCTACCTACATGGTCCAAATCTGCTACATTGAGGTATTCTGGTGGGTGATAGAAGTCAGCTTAAAATGAAGTGAAAGGGTTTTTCAGCACTTTGATCGTTCTCCCTCCCCTGAGATGTCAACTCCCAGCCAAGGATACTGGGCTGGCATGTGCCTGCTTTCCCCAAACCACATCTGCAGAGATTAATTCACACCAAATTCAGATGCTCACTTGTTCAGACAAAAGGAAGGAATAAACGTATTTCACTTCAACAACAAGCAGAACATTTTCTTTCTCCATCAAAATACCTGACATCATCAATTCCCAAGAGAACAAACTGGCAAAAAGCAGGAATTATTTACACTGAAATCCTGATCTGAGAATTTATTCTGCTCCTCCCAGTTTTTAATTCTGATCTTGAACCAAGTAATAAAAATTTTAAAAGGCTAGCACTTCTGTAAGATGTAAATTAGTCACTTATGACTAAGTAAGCTACAGAATGCAGTATTTTGCATAAATCATTAAACTTAATATTCTTTAAATCAGAACAATTTGTATACAGTCCTGTCTTCTAGCTAAGTCAGAAGCAAAATTTCCAAGGCTTGCAGTGGAAGGAAGAACAGGTCATGAAAGTAGAGTTGAGAAATCAGCTAAGAACAGCAGGTATGGACAATTGTAAAACATACGTTCAGTATTTCCCTCACTGCTTAGCCAAGGAAACTGCGACCTGGGAGTGAACTGGGTTGCTCCCTGCTTCTGCAAAACTATCAGTCTTCAGAGAGTTTGTGTTAATAACCAGCTTTATGCCTAATAACTGATTTTGTTCACAAGGATTAAACACGCTGCAGTCCACTCAATCTTAGCTGTTTTCATGCTGACGTGAATAAGAGACATTTGTAGTAGTCAGACAATACAACTGAATAAACAAAGGAAATGGGGTTTGAGACAGACAGGCAAACAAGCAATTTTTAACCACTTTCTAGGGTAAAAAAAATGCACTTGATACATCAGCAAGGTGGTCCACCAAGTTATATATCAAGAGCCCTCCATTTTAAATTTCAGTTCCTATACTTTACCCTAGTTTGTGCTCACCTACCACACAAATTTAGTGCCCCATTTTGAGAAAGCTCTTAATCACAAATCAATAGTGTTAAAATTCTTAAAAATGGCTACTTTTAATTATGAAGAAACTAGCTGGAAGATTACTTCGAATTGAATCCTTCAGCATTAACTTCTTTGCCTTAAAAATTAGGGAGACATAACATTTTAGATACTTGCACTTTATACTGTAATGAGAACACACAGTAACCTTTACTAATAACATCTAAATTCTACGTTTTCACATTATGAATACTAGCAAAGAATCCCCAAGTCAGTAAGCAAACAGTATATTATTTTCGTATTCCGATACAGTAGAAATAATGAACCGTTTCCTGCTTAGATAATACCCTAACTTCCAAAAGGTCTCAGCACTTGCCTCATCTTTCAACAAAACAGACACCTGCATGCAGAGAGAAATCTTGAACAAATGCACAGCATAATGCAGCACTGCCACTGAGTGAGAGCAACAGAAGCACGCTGTATCCACAGCTAAATTGTTAGTGGGGTTCAATAGCAGGATAATTTGCTTTATTTTGGAGCTGATATAAGAGCTCACACCTGTGTTGTTGCAGAAACAGCACTGGAATGACTAATCATGAGCAGCTCAACCTACTTGGCTAATCTGATGCTAAAGTAAAAATTTAATTCTTTGATCACAGCACCATTTTTAGTTCTTGCTTCTGCCAGACACCCTATTTGCTGAATAGCTAAGAATAATGACTTCGTGTGCTCATTCTGTTCATTCTACACACACAGAGTGACCATTGGAGGGTACAGGTCTTTGCTGGGCCACAAAGATGCAGCGGCCAGGGATCAGGCTTCTGCTGACAACATGACCAAGACAATCCAGGTAGTTCTTTTGGTTCTCAAATTACTCCCCAAAAAAAGTCACTGGGGAGCATAGAAAGCTGGTTGTGGCATGCCACATGTGTATCCTTCCATTTATGAGCTGGATCAGTTAGTAATGAATAGCAGGCATGGTGGTGGTGTACTAAGTAATGGTCAGACTTCATGATCTTAGAGGTTTTTTCAAACCCTGATCATTCTATGATACTATAACCTTGCAGTGTCTCAGTGTTGTTTCAGTGAAAATAACAGAAGATTACAGGACACATGTAAAGCACAACCTCTCCCTACTTCATACTGAACTGACTCTGCAGTAATTAATGGCTTTTTTTAATACAAAAAGGAGAAGAGCATAGAGGAACATAAACTGTACACACTACCTCCATATTCTAGCAGAATCAGCACATTAGTCAGGCTTCTGCATAACACAGCATTTTAAAAAAGTACACAGCCTCTAATACTGAGCTCATTTAGCACATTAGCTTCTGGGGCTTTCATGACAAATCTGAATGTGTTAAAGACAAAACATTTCCAAACTTCATGTGAGATTGATGCTGAAGACTGCTAGATCCAGAAAAAAAAATGCCTTTGGAGACTTCTGAGGCAAAGAACACTACAGATTCACATTGCTGAACATGCCATATTACAACTGCAAATGTTAAGTATAGAGTGCATCTTGGCTTTCAACAAAAATCCTTTCTTTTAATTGAATATTTAAGACATAGAAAAATGTAGCCAAGAAATCATGCTATTAATAGGTTGTCTGCCTTTTTCTGATCTCCAAATCCTAACTGCTCAAAACATGAAGGAAAACCAACTCTTATTGTGAAAGCACGTCTCCCAGCTACACAGAATACTTGGCTGGTCATGGCACAAATTTTATAGTTCAAAAATCAAGCAAAAAACCTGCACAGACACCCTTACAAATGCTTCCACAAAGATTTTTTAAATATACTATGGTGTTCCAACCCTGATTCTAACCCATCAAATTAAATAAACATTTTGGAAATATGCAGGCACATGATCAAGGAGAACCCTAGGGTTCTAATTTTTCCGGGAATGGGGGAGGTAGGTCATGTCTGGAGGGTTCCAGTATGAAACCAAACCTTTCAATGAAAGTTATCCAGCATTTCTGTCCTTCCAGCTCCACGTTTCTAGTTGAATATCACTGTCTAGTTTACCTTTTATTTAGGAGACTGAAAGGACATATTTGAAAGCAACTTCTACTGTGTAAGTTTTTTTTTACTGTATTACTGGCATTTCTCTTTTAAGGTTTTCTGCAGTTTCCGTTCGCCACATTCTCCTGTTCAGTGCTTTCTGAAAAAACACTTGGCACTTTGTTAATCTGTCCTGTATATTATTAATAAAGAGTTGCAGTCAGAAACCAATCCTATAATACTCCAAGGGTCTATCTATGATGTCTTAAGAGTATCTGCAATCTATGAGACACTCCTCTGATCTAAACAAGTACCATTAAGTTCAGAAGCAAGGACAAATTTGCTATGTTTCTCCTACATGCCCTACTCTCACCTAGTATAATCCTTTCAGTGCTGTTATCAATTATAGCACACAGTCCAGCATTGCTGGACTATATTTTTAGTAAAGCCAAGAAAACCAAGAGTCCTCTGGAAATTTACAAGATCGCTCCAGTATAGACTACCGATCAGAATAACATTAATTCTATTGAGTCACAGTTTGATACCAAACCCTATGAATGGCCAGATGTCAAAAAAGTGGTTGCCAGCAAGCCAAAAGGATTGTCAAAGGTAATCCACAACCATGGACATGAAGAAACTTGGGATAACCACTGATTTTCCTGTGCATTCTCTTCCCCAGTATGAAAGGCAGAGAAGCTAAAACTACCTAGGAAAAGTCAAGTATATGTGGCAGTGTTACAGGGGACTCTAGAAGGCTTACAGAACCATAGAATGGTTTGAGTTGGAAGGGACCTTAAAGACTATCTAGTTCAACACTTCCCCCACCCCCCATACCGGGGGTGACATCTCCCACTAGATCAGGCTGCTCAAAGCCTCACCCAGCCTGTCCTTGAACACCTCCAGGAATGAGGCTCCATGACTTCTCTGGGCAAACTGTTCCAGTGCCTCACCACCCTCACAGTAAAGAATTTCTTCCTAATGTCTAATCTGAATCTACCTTCTTTCAGCTTAAAACCATTTCCCCTCGTCCTGTTCCTACAGTGGATTGATAAAAGCCCCTCTCCATCTTTCCTGCAGGCTCTCTTTAAGCACTGGAAGACTTAAGGTCTACCCAGAACCTTCTCCAAGTTAAACAAGCCCATCTCTCTGTCTTCATATGGGAGGTGCTCTAGCTTTCCCCTGGAGGGAGCTTCCTTCCTTCTTCGTGGCCTTCCTCTGGACTTGCTCTATCAGATCCATGTCCTTCCTGGGCTGAGGACACCAAAACCAAACACAGTACTCCACATGCGGTTTCATGACAGCAGAGTAGAGGGAGGGAATCACCTCCCTCGACCTGCTGGTTACACTTCTTTGGACACAGCCCAGGATAAGGCTGGCTTTCTGGACTGCAAGGGCACATTGCTGGCT
>WAAB01019252.1:0-11860 GCA_013389865.1 Piaya cayana
TACTCAAGAAGCAGCAGGAGGTATAAAGGGACCACATGATTCCATGTGAAGTAAAGCCGAGAGAACTGAGTTTATTCAGCGTTGAGAGGAGAAGGCTTAGGGACACCTCATTACCATGTGCCAGTAGATAAAGGGCGTCTGCAAAGAGGATGGAGACTCTCTTGGAAAAGCCAAGAGGTAACAGGTACAAGTTTCTCCTGGAGAGATTCCAATTGGATTCCAGAAGAAAATGTTTCCCCCTGAGAACAGTGAGATGCTGCAATAATCTCCATAGGGAAGCAGTGGAGTCCTCTACACTGGACACTCCTAAGGCTCAGCCTGAAGGGGCACTGGGCCATCTCATTTAAATTATCGATCACCTAAAAGGTGACGAGATGATCCCTGAGGTCCTTCCAACCTGGCGTTCTATGATTCTACGCTGACTGTGCTGTCTCATGAGCATCCGCAGGCTCTGGTTTCCCATGGCACCCACAGCCCTCGGCTGGAATTCCGAATGGCTGTGGTTTATAAAAATCAGGGGCATACACTGTAATTCTCATCACAAAGCCACTAAAGCAGCATCCTGCCCTTGCCTAACAGCCCATCTGATAGGGGGAGACTGTCAGTGGAAGCAAAACGAAGAGAAGAGATTGGAAAACTGCTAGTTGGTGGCCTGGGAACGTGGCATCGTGACAGGCTCTGGCAGGGACAATCATTTCCCTGGGTGAGCAGCGCTCTTGCTTGCAGGAGAGGGCTGGACACCAGCTGCTGGGTGGGAAAGGCTTGACCTGGCTCTGCAGGGAGGGAGAAGGTATTTGTAAAGGCTCCTGTAAGCTAACGAACCACTCGATGAGTAATAACTGAGCACAACTGCGTGCTCCAAGGAAAGAACGGGATTCATGCTGTTATATCAGTTTTACAGAATATGAACTAAACCTGGATTATCCTACCTGCAGGTTTGTTGTGTAATGAAAAAAAAGAGACTTACTAAATTAATTGTCCTGTTTCCATCCATATCAGGGGAAAAAAAGAGATAGCAGGCATGTGGGCTCACTCAAGTATAAAGTATGACTCGGTAATCTTCATCAGCAATAATCTTTTCATTGTATTCTGTTAGGATATAGAAATTCCACATCTAAAAATAGTTCATTTTCTCCTTCTGATGCCCTGTGCTGGTGCTCTGAGAGGGCACTGACAGTTAGACAGACATGGGTAATTCGGGGAATTATTAACGTTCTAATTCTATGTTAAAATGGAAGCATAAAAGCAGGAATTAAATTTACGGGGAAGAAAAAGAGAATTTACCTCCATTCACTGTAAGTAAAAATAGATAGGGAATGGCGTAAAGAAATACTTTCTTCCTTGGTTTACTTCCCAGCGTATCTGCTCCTACAAGCTCTGCACTGCTGCATTATCTATATAAATATTTTTTTTTCCCCTTTCAAGCAGCCGCTGCAAAACACACACAGGGTGCCGACCTTAGCTGTAAAGAAATAAATAGTCCCAGAAAGGTTTGCTACTGGGGCTGTATTTTCTGATATTAAAAAAATATATTCTCATGCTCTTTTGTTAAGCCTCTAATTTCACGATGCACCTAAAAAATATGGGACAAGGAAGCAAGGTAGCTCCTCACAGATTAGGAAATTCATACGTGGCCACAGCGTGCGAGCAGTTAATGGGAATTAATGGCTCTGAGAGCCACGAGAGGTGCCCCATTATTAACACTTCATTTGTCATACAGGTATTTGATACCAATTCATGCGTAGGAGGCACGAATTGTACCTCCAGTATCACCTTCTTTGCTGCCCTGCTTCATCTTTTTGTCCTCAACAGCACAAGGTGGGTTCAAAGACTGAACCCAAAATTAAATCCAGTTCCATCTGAAACAAATTTAATAGGAATGGTTGGGCTCGATGATCTGGTGGGTCTCTTCCAACCTGGTTATTCTATGATTCTAAATACATTTGATCCATCCTCCTTGCCTCAGCAACAAGTTGATTCGCACACAGAACATGGTGGTTGATGTGGAACAAAAACGACTGCTCTCAAAGACTGAAGTGCAAGATTAGATTTCACAAAACGGCGAGGAGGAGGAACCGCTGCCACCCCTCTCATCATTTGATAGCTCACACTATAAATCTTCAGCCTCATCTCCTCCAAGAGGAGTGACTACTTGTCTAAATTGCCAGGCACTGGAGCTAAAAGGCGCTCGGGGATGAGGAGGATGGAGGAACCGGGCAGAAGGGCTCTTCAACTCTCTGGAGTAATTGAACTGGCTGGGAGCAGGTCAGTGCCTTCACCCGGAGAAGCGGAGGAGCTNCTTTGCAGCAGAAACCTCATGTTTTGCACAAACTGCTGTGTGATATAAGGAGGAACGATAAGCCCTGTTTACAATTTGCAAGTCTTCTCTGCAAGAAAGATGAAGTGCAAGTAAGAAAGATGAAAAGCCTGAAAGAACGAGGAGCAACGTGTCTCCCTGGTACCTGGAGCCCTGTTTCCAAGGGTAAGGAGATTGAAACCTGTTCTGCTGAATTCCGCTCTCATAACCTGGCTGTCTCATAGCATCGTGTAGCCCTGTGAAGTGGTGCAGATGTTAATAAGCTGAATATAACAACGCGTACAATGTGAGAGACGATACAAATTGAAACCACATCATCTTCAAATGATCTGAGGAAGAAGGCAGCGCTGTAATTAAAGTACTTACATTTTTCAGTAGAATAAATGAGGTCAACGCAAGTCGCTGTGTTCACCACGAAAAGCATTCAATCATAAATTAAATACACAAATTCAGAGCAGATGCTTCTAAGTAGTTTTTCATGTACAGAATTACAGTGAAACAGTAACCTTAACAAACACATTAAAAAACTACCAGCATATTAAAGAAAGAACTCAAAAGAAAACACATCAACATTAGAAGCATAGAATAACCAGGTTGAAAGAGACCCACTGGATCATCGAGTCCAACCGTTCCTATCAAATACTAAACAGGCTACAGAAGGAACTTGTTGGGGAGGGGCTCTTGATCAGGGAGGGCAGGGACAGGATGAGGGGAAGGGTTTTGAGCTGCAGAAGAGGAGATTGAGATGAGATTGAAGGAAGAAATGTTTTCCTGGGCAGGTGGGGAGGCCCTGGCCCAGGTTGCCCAGAGCAGGGGTGGCTGCCCCATCCCTGGAGGGGTTCAAGGCCAGGTTGGATGGGGCTTGGAGCCCCTGATTCAGTGGAAGGTGTCCCTGCCCATGGCAGGGGTGGGACTGGATGGGCTTTGAGGTCCCTTCCATCCCAAACCATTCCATGATTATTTTTAGATGCCCAAACCGTGTCTCACAGCCACCCAAATCCAGGTTCATGCTCCATCTGTGATAATAAAAGTCTGTAAAAGCAGTTTCCCCCCCCCACCCAAGAACTCCTGTTTATTTTACATTAAAGTCATATAATGCCACTAATATCCACTTACAAAGGTTTAGAAGACGAGATGTCGTCTTCTCCAGAAGCCATGGCAGTTTCCATGAGAACAGTGTGTAATTTTCAGTGCAGAAGAAAGAAGAAATCGGTGCTTTAATGACAGAGTAGATATTGAGATGAAACACGACAGGGTAGTGAAACCTGCTTGGATTTCGAAGGATGGAGCATGAGCTGAGATTTTGAAGAGGAGGGTGGACTTGCTCTGACTTCCATATTGTCCCTGAATCAAGCATCAGGGAGCGTTCACCCACTGCCCAGCAGAAACACTAAACAACAGATTCAGCAAATGCCAAACAACTTTCAACAACAGCTTTCCAGCTTTGCCTGACAGTAGCTCAGCCTCTTCCATGTGATGAGGTCCTGTAAGAAAGGAAGGAAAGCCAACAGCATCTCCTTGATGTCATCACTTCTGATCCTCCCTACGGTCAAGAATTTTTTGTCATTCATACTTCCCAGAGCGGGGGGTACCGCTCCTTCCAGAATCGGATCCCATGATCCAGCCAGATGATTAACCCCTGTGGTTGCTGACCTTCCACACCATGCACAACACTTGAAATAAAGAAAACTCTCCAATGAAAACTCCCTAGAGCCCTTCTCTGAAAAGGGGTCCCCTTTCCCAAGGTTAGCAACGATGTTGTGACATGCAGAATACTCCAATTTGGCACACGCGGCGTGCACATATAGCGTCTGCGCCAAAAGAGAAATTCAAACTATTCATTTGAAAATTAAGTTCTTAAACGTTCCAATTTTCCTCAGTCCTGCAAGCCAAAAATGTTGTGTTGCCTGAAGGAACATCAAGAGCATCGTTGTGATTTCTTTAGTCAACTCCTCTAAACAATTGCCATCTGACAAGGTTTAAAAGGCATTTCAAGCAGAGCCTGAACACCCAAAGGCTCGGCTGCTGTACGGTGCCAGAGTTATGCTCAGGCCAGGTCCTTGCACACTACTAACTCGACTGTTTTGGCAGCTCCCACAGCTGGAAAAACTGAGCGGTTTTGGTCCATGATTGATACCTTGTTCAAAAGGTTTCACCATCGTGTGACTGTTGTGTAATCATAGAATCACTTGAGTGGAAAAGACCTTTGAGATCAAGACCAGGACAAGAGGGAATGGCCTCAAGCTCCACCAGGGAAGGGTCAGGCTGGACCTTAGGAAAAAAAATCATGGAAAAGGTCACTGGGCAGTGGCATTCCATCAGTCACTAACCCATGTCCCTCAGCACCTCATCCACCTGCACCTTAAACCCCTCCAGGGAAGGTGAATCAACCCCCTCCCTGGGCAGCCTCTGACACTGACCAATCACCCTTTCTGTGAGGAATTTTTTCCTAATGTCCAGCCTGACCCTCCCCTGGTGGAGCTTGAGGCCATTCCCTCTNAACCTCCCTGGCCCTGCTGGTCACACCGTTTCTGATCCAAGCCAAGATGCCATTGGCCTTCTTGGCCCCCTGGGCACACTGCTGGCTCATGTTCAGTCTCTGTCAACCAACACCCCCAGATCCCTCTCCTCCAGGCACTTTCCAGTCAGGTTTCTCCCAGTATGTAGCTCTGCTTGGGGGAATGTCTAATCTGAACCTTCCCTGGCACAGCTGAGGCCATTCCCTCTCATCCTATCGCCTGTCACTTGGGAGAGGAGGCCAGCACCCACCTGGGCACAACCATGCTGTGATTCTATGAAACACACGAGTTCGCACAGGCAGCAGTCGCTCCTAGTACGAGTTTGCACTTCATCCGTGCACCTTGAAGCCTTTGTTTTTGAAGCCTGTAGCATCAGCCTTCTGCAGCTGCCCCTTTGCTGTGTTTAACAAGCATCTTCTGTTTCAGCAGCTTCTCTGCTCATCTCACACGCGTGCGGAACTCTCGTTGACGAGGTGAGACCTTTGCCGAGCCGACTGCCACACCGCACCTTTAGCTTAAATGGAAATGACAGCACTTCAGCAAGGCCTAACCTAAGTTCTCTGACAGAATGTAGATTCACAAAGAGAAGTAATTCTTGCTGCTGTCATGAAACATTGCTTTTTTTCAGATGTTGGGACCGTGTGGCACCACTGAGACTGGAGAAACCGCCAGCACCATCTGCTGGAAAAATGCTTTAGTGAATAAATAGAGGAGTTTAGTTCCTTCTGTTGGATCTCAAAAGAGAAAAGAGTCTATGATCTTCTTTCAGATGCGCTCAGGGAGAGCTCAGAGCAGCTTCCAGTGCTGAAAGGGGCTCCAGAAAAGCTGGGGAGGGGCTCTGGATCAGTGAGTGNTACGATCTTTTGAAGTCTCTTCCAATCTGAACTATTCTATGTGGCTTTGAGGTCCCTTCCAACCCAAATCATTCCATGACTACAATAACAACCTCCTGGATTTTTATCTTTTGAGCTTGGACAATATTTAAGTCAAAAGGAACATGCATCAAAACAGCATCTTAGTTTAAGAAACAACAGTTAGTTCCCCCATTTTGATTGAAAGGTAATAGTGGGGCTTGTATTAGGTCCTAACACCAGAATAATAGATTAACACTGCCATATTCAAGCAATTTTGGTTTTGTTCTCTGCATAAATCAAGTCCTGAAGAGGTCTTAGCAAATTCCAATCCTTTCACCTGACAGTGAAAACAGAGACAAATCAAGGAGATGTTCTGCTTATTTATAGATCAGCACTGGGTATCATGAAAAATACTCCACCAACGCCCGTGTCAGAGTCACAAGGAGTGTTCAGATTCACAACCAGATCAATGAGGAAATGCCGAAGTCCCAAAGCCTTTGCCCCACGTTCCCTCCTCAGCACGTGGCTCATCTCTGCTCCAACCCACAGGGCGAATGAGAAGCCAAATCTGGTCTCTGCCCAAGTGTGAAGATGCCTGAGAACCTCTCACTCTCCTGAAGAGACCGTCATGTTTGAGGCAGTGGTCAGCAGCTTCCAAGTTTGCAGACAATGATGCTGATTCATTACTGCTGAAACTTGACAGTTTCCTGCTATTCTTAACTGGATAGAGGACAAAAACTACAGCTAAATGCCAAAAAGCAAGAGCTGGTACAAACATGATGTAACACAGCAAAACCCTGAGCCAAGATCTGTTGAACCAGCCAAATTGCATCCCAGTGAACTATTTGAAACCATAAAACCATCAGTTCTGAGAAGCTCTACTTATATAAAGTGCCTGACACCACCTATTGCCAAGAAGTCTTATCATAGTTCACTTTAAGTAAGAGACTTTTGGGAAGCCTCTCCAGGCAGCAAGGACCTCCTCTGCCTGTTTCCATCAGCTGAGAACCCAGTTGTGCTCCTGCAACTCCCAGAGAGATTATGATTTTAACCAAATGAAATGAAATTTTAACCAAAACCTGGTGATCCAGTCATGGTTCTGTATAGCCTCAAGGAAAGAGCCCCTTGAATTGTTGTTCTGCCTCATTCAGGGGACAATTCTCCTTTTCCCCCTGCGACAAGATGTTGGTTGAAGAAACCCACCTTGCAGATGAGCATTGTAACAGCTCCTGGTTCTGGAGTCATAATGAAATCATAGAATCACCAGGTTGGAAGAGACCCACCGGATCGAGTCCAACCATTCCAATGTTTGGACCATTCCAAATGACTACTTAGATGTAGGATCGTAAAATCCTTCATTTTAGGTGCAAAGTATCTATCTGTGACGTTGTCCTGGAACATACACAGAGACCCAGCTGCTGAGATCCAAACCCCAACAAGATCCAGGCTTAAACGCGGAGAGTTCATCAGCAAAACAACTTGAACTGCTGCAGAGCTGGTGTTGTGAACTGCCCCAGTCTCCTTTGCTGTACCAGCCCCTCTTGGCTTGCCAGTGGCTCTTGAACCTAGTCCCAACAGCCTTGCAAATGATTTCTGTTTTGTCAGTGCTTCCGCACACAGAATCATAAAGTTTGGGGGAGACCTCTAAGCTCATCCAGTCCAACCAACAGCCCAGGTCCACGTTGCCTACTAAACCTGCCACAATTTGCCATGTCTACGTGCTTTTTTAACCTCTCCAGGACTGGTGACTCCACCACTACCCTGGGCAGCCCATTCCAGTGCCTGATAATCCTCAAGGTTCTCCTCGTATCCAATCTAAGCCTCCCCTGGNGACCATTCCAAATGACTACTTAGATGTAGGATCGTAAAATCCTTCATTTTAGGTGCAAAGTATCTATCTGTGACGTTGTCCTGGAACATACACAGAGACCCAGCTGCTGAGATCCAAACCCCAACAAGATCCAGGCTTAAACGCGGAGAGTTCATCAGCAAAACAACTTGAACTGCTGCAGAGCTGGTGTTGTGAACTGCCCCAGTCTCCTTTGCTGTACCAGCCCCTCTTGGCTTGCCAGTGGCTCTTGAACCTAGTCCCAACAGCCTTGCAAATGATTTCTGTTTTGTCAGTGCTTCCGCACACAGAATCATAAAGTTTGGGGGAGACCTCTAAGCTCATCCAGTCCAACCAACAGCCCAGGTCCACGTTGCCTACTAAACCTGCCACAATTTGCCATGTCTACGTGCTTTTTTAACCTCTCCAGGACTGGTGACTCCACCACTACCCTGGGCAGCCCATTCCAGTGCCTGATAATCCTCAAGGTTCTCCTCGTATCCAATCTAAGCCTCCCCTGGTGCAACTTGAGGCCACTGGGAGCCACTGCCTCGGGCTCAGGCTGCAGCCACCAGCGCTTACAGATGAATTTTCATTCACTATAACATCTTTCAACTTTTTTTGATAAGGACATCGAACTGACCTGCTCCTTCCCAGGCAAGAGGGCGAAAGACCATCACATGGCAGCTCTGACAGTTCTCCAGGTCCTCAGGGAAGTGTCTAAGGGATAAGGAGACATAAGCAAAATGGCTTACCTGATCCTGTACTAACCCACATAACACACTTTCTCTTATATTTTATAATTTATTTATATTCGAATTAAGGTTAAAACCCAAAGTAAACAATTCCAGCTGTTCTCCTTTTTCACTCCCTTTTACAACGCTGTTGCAAACAGCATTATTTCTTGACAATACCTGGTACGGTTTCAATCCTTTTTGGCTTTTTACACGGTCAAATAGTCTGAGTGATGTTTCTTGGCATGAAAAAGCCTCAGCAGCCCATGCTTTGCGTTTGGTTTCTTTACTTATCCCTAAAAGCTCATTGGTTTGTGTTTGCTCTAAGCCTTTCCCTGGATGTTATTAATCTGTACCTGCAGGACTCAGTTTTGATGCAGACTCCAGGCATGGTTCTAGTCTTGATTCTTTGTCACAGCTACGTGACTTCTGTTATGTTTTATTCCCAGGCCTTACTCTGACTCGATAAATGCCGTAAGATGATGCAGGTGCCACTTATCTCCACTTCCAACTGATTATTTTATGAAGACATTCAGCACATCGTGGATTTAAGCTCCATCTGTGCCAGCAGCTCCCAGCTGGGTGAAAGAAAAGAACCACACTCACTGCGCTTGTATCTCCTTTAACAAACTCAATTGTGAGGCACTGAAAGCATCAAAATGTTTATAAATTCATCAAAATTCAGGTGCTGAAGCCTTTCTTTCTCACGTGGCTTGGTCATTAGGTGTCTAGCTCCTCCACGCATCAGGAGGACTTGGAGCCCCTGAGAATCCCATGCAATATCCACTCTCCTTCTGCTGCAGCAGCGCAGCAGAGTTTATAAATTGCTCCCAGAGCCTTAGATGAAAGGACTTGTAAATGTAGAATGCATTATTAACTCTAATTAATTCCTTTCATAAAGCTACCTCTGTGACCCCCTCCTGACGGCCTCCTCGAGTCGCTGCTGCGTTGGGATCTGTCTCCGGGAACAGCTGGATTAGTGTCAGGCAGAGGGCACGGCTGAAAGGAAACAAACAGGCTGGGCACAGGGTTCCTCTTCCCATGATTTCCTATCTTTATAGACCCTTTGTACAGTCATGAACAAACAAAGGTTGGCTCTTGACTAAATTTTAAACTATGTGCTTTGGTTTTTTCCTTCAGACCCTGTTGCCTGAACTATTCCTTAATTTTCCAGCTAAAAAAGTTCTCCAGTTAACCCTTCGGCATCTTTATCGCTTCCGTAACTGTTCAAGCGGTGCAGGACAGAGCATCAGAGAAACAACTTCCACTCCAGAAAGGGGAAATTCAGATTTACTTCATATACAATGGAATAAGTCATCTTAAAAAAGAATTGATAAAGTAACACAAATAGAATCAATGCCACCGGATTCAGGGGGGATCGATCGGTTGCAGCTGCTTTAGGAACACCACCTTCTTCAAAACATGTTTTTTCCTTCAAGGAAAAAAACCCCAAATCTTGAATCATAGAATCACCAGGTTGGAAAAGACCCACCGGATCATCGAGTCCAACCATTCCTTATCAATCACTAAACCATCTTGAGGACAAGATGATCCCTTATTTGATGTAAAGAAAGAGTTTTCACTATAATCAGTTGCCTCTATGTCACTAATCATAGAATAGTTTGANCTCCAGAAAGGGGAAATTCAGATTTACTTCATATACAATGGAATAAGTCATCTTAAAAAAGAATTGATAAAGTAACACAAATAGAATCAATGCCACCGGATTCAGGGGGGATCGATCGGTTGCAGCTGCTTTAGGAACACCACCTTCTTCAAAACATGTTTTTTCCTTCAAGGAAAAAAACCCCAAATCTTGAATCATCGAATCACCAGGTTGGAAAAGACCCACCGGATCATCGAGTCCAACCATTCCTTATCAATCACTAAACCATCTTGAGGACAAGATGATCCCTTATTTGATGTAAAGAAAGAGTTTTCACTATAATCAGTTGCCTCTATGTCACTAATCATAGAATAGTTTGAGTTGCGGACCTTAAGGAGTTGGAAGGGACCTTAAAGGTCATCTAATTAATAAATCAAAGTCACCTCAGGCCCGGATTAGACTTTCCTAGGATGTGCCATGCTCTGGAAACGCCGTTATTGTGCTGTGCCCTGCACGTGATGCTCGTTCGGAGCTGCCTATTGCGCTGTTTGCAGCACTTTCAATGATTACATAGTAGGTGTGTGTTTATATATAGCATGTAATCATCTCAAATGCTAGGATTGCGATGTGAATAGGTAATAGGAAATAAACTTTACTTTTGATTACTTAGGCCTGTGATTAATTGTTTGAACTTTGGTAAACGAAAAGCACTTAATTAGTTTCAAAAAAAACCACCAACTCCTGTTATTATTTATAGTTAATATGTATTTTATGGGGTTTATGTGCAAAGTCTAGCACTTTTGGGGGGGGTGTTTCATTTTTGATTCAATTTCATTTATTATTTTATTCATCGATTTCCCATAACAATGTTGGTTCTTATATACTGCCTTTCAGCTGAGGCTCGTAAAGTACTTTGCAAACATGAATATATTTTTCTCCCCACCTTTATTTCCACTGCCCTCCTAACGAAGCTATCACAGACTGGAAGTATATAAATCACACAGAGGCAGCCACAGAGGTAGAGGACAACACACATCAGAAAATAAATCAGCTGGAATGAACGGAAGCCCCAGATCCTACAACCCAAGTCGCTCTTCCACCTTCTGGTCTGCTCTCCCCAAAGAGAAGCAGGACTGGGGACAGAACGGCTTCTTTTTTTGTGTTAAATCAACTATACAGACACCAGCCTAACCTGTTCTTTAACATTTCCAGTTACAAGACGGTCTGGGCAAAGCACAGAATCTGCTCTTGCACTGAATAACCCACACTGACAGAAACTTGATGTCTAATCTAAATTGGTTTCTTTGGGTTTAGCTCATTACTCTGCGTTTCATCCACTTGGACATGGAGAAAATTTTTTTCCCCTGTCTTTGCAGAAGCCTCTTCTGAATTTGAAGGCAATTATCATACAGCACCTCTGCCTTCCCTTCTCTCAAAATGAAATAACACCACGTCATTAAACCTTCACTAGAGCAGTTGTTCTCATTGTTTTACACTTGCCGCTCCCTGGTTTCATCCTCCATGAAGTGCAGGGCCGAGAACAGACATGGGATTGCACTGGGATGCCTTCACTTATCTTGTCGTTTCTTCTTTTGCACCCAGTGAGTGCTGGTACCTGGCACAACGGCTGGATGGTGCTTAAGGGTTTTCACTCGTGATGCTCAGGAAGATGCCAGATCCGCCCTTGCAGACTCATCACCCAGCTTATTCTGAACTGGCACAGCTGGATACCACTGCACAAGTTCCACACCTCATATTCATCCTCATTCGACTCCATTCCATTTTCAGTCCAGTTATCTAAATTAACAAGTTGTCTGATTTTTTTTTTAAACAAGCCTGAAGATGCCTGGGGTGGCGTTCTCTGAAAATTTAATAAGCATGGTCTTCATTGCATCATAGATTAAAATCATAAAATCATAGAATCACCAGGTTGGAAGAGACCCACTGGATCATGGAGTCCAGCCATTCCCACCAATCTCTAACCCATGTCCCTCAGCACCTC
>WAAB01019253.1:1062-24260 GCA_013389865.1 Piaya cayana
TGAGAAAGGGGGGGACCCAGGAGAGAGAGGGGGACCCAGGAGAGAGAGGGGAGACACAGGAGAGAGGGGGGTCGCAGAGACAAGGGGGGGGACCCAGGAGAGAGGAGAGGATGCAGGAGAGGGGAGGAGACCCAGAGAGAGGGGGAGAATCCATGAGAAGGGGTGGGACCCAGGAGGGAGAGGGGGCACCGAGGAGAAAGGAGGGGATCTAGAGCGAGGGGGCACCCTGGAAAGGGGGTGGATCCAGGAGGTGGGGCGGGGGGACCCAGGAGAGAGAGGGGATACCCAGGAGAGAGGGGGGGACCCAAAAACAATGGGGGGGCCAGGAGAGAGAGGGAGACCCAGAGAGAGGGGGGGATCCATGAGAAAGGGGGCATCAAGGAGGGAGGGGGGAGTGCAGGAGAAAAGGGGGGACACAGAGAGAGGGGGGAAACTCAGGAGAGGGACCCGGGAGAGACGGGAGGAGAAACTGCCTGGAGGAGAAGGACCTGGGGGTGTTGGTGACAGCAACTGAACATGAGCCCGCAGTGGCCCAGGTGGCCAAGAAGGCCAATGGCATCTTGGCTTGGCTCAGACACGGTGTGAGCAGCAGGGCCAGGGAGGNTGCCCAGGGAGGGGGTTGATTCCCCTTCCCTGGAGGGGTTTAAGGTGTGGGTGGACGAGGTGCTGAGGGACATGGGTTAGTGATTGATGGGAACGGTTGGACTCGATGATCCTGGAGGTCTCTTCCAACCTGGTGATTCTGTGAGGATGCAGGAGAGCGGGGGGCACCCAGGAGGGAGGTGGGGGTATCCCAGGAGGGAGGGGAGCACCCAGGGGAGGGGGAACCCCCATGGAGGGTCCCTGGCTGCTCCGGGGGGCTCGGCCGTTCCCAGCCCCGGGGCGGGGCCGGTGTGGGGGCGGGGCGGCCGCTTTGTTGCGAGCGGCGGGCGGAGCCGCCCCGGGGGGAGGGGGGACTCGAACCCGCGGCCCCGCGCAGCCCCCGGTGAGCAGCGGGCGGGGGCGTGTGCGTGAGTGTGAGTGTGCAAGGGGGGGGGCTAGGGGCGTGTAGGGGTGTGTATGGGCTAGGGTGTGAGCGTGCAAGGGGCGCGAGGGGGTGCTCAGGGAGGGGTGTAACAGCGTGCATGTGTAAAGGGTGCATGTGCAAGGGGTGTGAGTGTGTGCAGGGGGTGTGTGGAAGGCGTCCATGTGTAGAGTGTGAGTTGCAAGGGGTTGCATGTGTGCAGGGGATGCTGGAGGAGTGTGTAAGGTGTGCACGTGCAAGAGGTGTGCGTGTGTGCAGGGGGTGCTTGGGGGTGCATGTGCAAAGGGGTGAGAGTGCAAGGGATGTGCGTGTATGCAAGGGGTGTGTGTAATGTGTGCGTGTGCAAAGGGTGTGCATGTATGCAGGGAGTGCTGGGGGGTGTAAGAGCGTGTGTATGCAAGGGGGTGTGTGTGCGAGGGGTGTGCATGTGTGCAGGGGGTGCTTGGCGGGGTGTATAAGGTGTGACTGTCAGGGTGTGAGTGTGCAAGGGGCTGCATGTGTTCAGAGGGTGCTGGGGGGGCACGAGGGGTTGTGTGTAGGGTGTAAGGGATGTGCATGTGTGCAGGGGGTGCTTGGCGGGGTGTATAAGGTGTGACTGTCAGGGTGTGAGTGTGCAAGGGGCTGCATGTGTTCAGAGGGTGCTGGGGGGGCACGAGGGGTTGTGTGTAGGGTGTAAGGGATGTGCATGTGTGCAGGGGTGCTTGGCTGTGTGTGTAAGGTGTGCATGTGCAAGGGGTGTGTGAGTGCAGAGGATGCTTGGGGGCATGAGGGGCTGTGTAGGGTGTGCATGTGCAAGGGGGTTGTGCGTAAGTGCATGTGGAAGGGTGTAAGTGTGCAGGGGGTGTGTAAGGGATGTGTATGGGGGTGTCAGTGGGGGCATATGGAAGTAGTGTGTGCATGTGTGTAGGGGTGGTTGTGTGTGGGTGTGTAAGGGTGGGTATGAGGGCTGTGTATGCAAGAGTGTGTGTGTGCGAGTAGTGTATGCATGTGCAAGGGGGTGCATGTGTGCAGGGGATGTGTGCAGAGTGTGGATGTGCAACGGGTCTGCAAGGAACACACGTGTGCAAACGAGTGTGTGTGTGTGCATGGAGGGTTGTGCAGAGGGGAACTGTGTGTGCACGGTTCCTGCAAGGATTCGTGCGCAGCCTTGTGGGGAGTGCAAGGACAGGGGCTGTGCAAGGGCTGCGTGTGCATGGGGGGAGCCTGGTGGTGCAGGTGAGTGTGTGTGTGTGTGTGCGTGTGCATGTGTGTGCGACAGACTCTCGGCGTGGGGGTGTTCCCAGGTGTGCCTTTGCCGTCCGGGGCGTGTTCAGCCTCCCTTGGTGTGTTTACACGCGTGCTGGGGGTGTGTTACGCACGCTGCCTGGCTGGGGGTGCGGAAGTGCATGCCCAGCGCTCAGGACGTGGGGTACGGGCTGCTCGGAAGGAGGCGCGTGTGCACGCTGGGGGTCAGGTATGGGGCACGCGTGTGTGTGGCGTGGGACACGCGTGTGGAGGTGCCCTGGGCACGGAGGAGCTGTGTGTCCCGGGTGTGTGGCTGCTGCGCCCGGGGTTGGTGTTGGGTGCCAGAGCGGCCCTGGGGCTTGGGGACATGAAAATTTGGAGCTGCAGGGTCTCCCTGCTGGGGTTGGGGCGGGTTTGGGGGTCTGACACCCCCTCCTCACTGGGCAGCGAGGGTGCCACTGCGCTGGGACTGAGGGGATCCCGCGCTGCTCTGGGCTCTGTGGGGCCACGGGTGGCTGGGAAGGGGTCACACCTCCTCGAGCCAGGACCCCCAGCTCCGGCATCCTGGGGTGAGCAGTGCCTGAGCTCAGAGACCCCCCCACATCCCTGCATTTTGCCCCGTGCCAGGGGGGCAGGGCAGCGCCCTGTGAGCCCAGCAGCCTCCCGGGCTGGCAGCGGGTGGATGCCAGCGGGCGCTGGTGCTGGGACAGGGAACCAAGAGTGTGGGGATCCCCCCCAGTCCTCGGAGCGGAGCCTGGCATTGTGCAGGAGGAGCGATAGGGTGGGTGCGTTCCATGCTGTGCCCACTGGGCTGGGTGCAGGTACCCCTGGGCGCAGGCAGCGTGGGGCTGGGTGGGTGCTGCTGTCAGATGGGGAGATCCTAGTAGTGGGGTCAGAGCAGAGGGGGATCCTGGGGGCAGCCAGGCTTTGTGTGGCTGCTGGAGGGGCAGAGAGAGGGGCTGCAGCCCTTGGCATGAGCAGGGTGGCACAGGGGACGGGGAGGATGCTCTGGGGACCCCTGTGGTGCCTTGCACCAGGTTTTGCCCTCTGACCCCAAGTGCCCCTTCCCCATCCCCGCACCCCGAGCAGGGCCTCTCCTCCGGGGTGCTGGGGTGCAGCGAAGCAGAGCGGTGTGACGGCTGTGCCAGCCAAGGCAGCCGGGCTCCAGCGGGACGCGAGGCGTTCTCCAGGCGGCTGGTGCGGAGCAGCTGGGGCTGGGAGCATCTGCGTGAATCAGCACCGCCCGGGAGCCTGCGCGGCTGCAGGTGGGCATCCACGCGCATCCACGCGCGGCCGAGAGCGCAGCGGGCACCGCCTGGTGGTGTCTGGCAGCTGCCAGGACGTGCGTGTGAGCCCCGGGAGATGTGGGTTGGGAGGAAAACCCAAGCACGTAGGCTGTGTGTGAGCTGGCTGCAGGTCTCCGAGCAGGGGATGTACGTGTCTGTGCTGCTGCCCATGCGGGGGAGGCTGCAGGAACTCAGTGCGAGCACCCAGGCGGCTGCAGGAGCTTGATGTGAGCACCCAGGCGGCTGCAGGAGCTTGGTCTGAGCACCCAGGCGGCTGCAGGAGCTTGATGTGAGCACCCAGGCAGCCGCAGCTTGATGTGAGCACCCAGGTGGCCGCAGGAGCTCGGTGTGAGCACCCAGATGGCTGCAGGAGCGTGTTCTGAGCACCCAGGCGGCTGCAGGAGCTCAGTGTGAGCACCCAGGCGGCTGCAGGAGCATGTTGTGAGCACCCAGGCGGCTGCAGGAGCATGTTGTGAGAACCCAGGTAGCCGCAGGAGCTCAGTGTGAGCACCCAGGCGGCTGCAGCAGGGCACATGCCGCCCCAGCCCTTGCTCCTCAGAGGCCACCACACGTGTCTCCGCAGCCCCAACTCTTGCTCCTCGCACACTGCAGTATGAGGCTCCGTAGCCTCAGCCCTTGTTCTTTGTAGATGGCAGGATGAGGCTCCTCAGCCCCAGCCCTTACTCTGCACGTATGACAATGCAGGGCTGGGCAGCCCCAACTCTTGTTCCTCTCGGGCATCAGCGCGAGGCTCTGCTGCATCCCCAGCTCCCGCTCCTCTCGGGCATCAGCGCGAGGCTGCGTCTTCCCAGGCACCCCCAGCGGGAGCAGGGCGGAGGGTGCTGGCGTGGGAATCGGGTGCCGAAACCGCTGCCTCGCCTGCCAGGTGACCCCAGGCCACGGGTTCTGGCGCTGCCCGGGCCTGGCACCCGCAGCGGTTTCCCCATCGCCGGTTGCATGCGGAGGGCAGGCTGGGACGGGGCGCTGCTCACCCCTGCGTGCAGGCACCTGCAGAGCCGCGCGGGGCAGGGTGCTGGGGGTGCCCCGAGCTGGCAGCCTGCGTGGGCTGGGGAAGGAGGGTGATGGCAGCCTGGCGTAAACAGGCCTGGCTGCCAGCAGCAGTGGGAGCGCCCAGCAGCCCGGGCTTAAAGGCACAGGCTCGGGCCTCGCTCCACGGCCTGCTGGCTGCCCAGCCTGGGACAGGGCTGCTTGGCCCCCCTGCCTGCCCCCCTGCCCTCCCTCCTTGCTCTGTGCTCTCTCCTCCTCCCTGCTCTCCCTGCTCTCCCTGCTCTCTCTTCTCTCCCCTGCTCTCCCCTCCTCTCCCTTCTCTCCCTGCCTGCTCTCATTCTTCCTCCTTGCTCTCCCTGCTCACTTTTCCTGCTCTCCCTGCTTGCTTTCCCTACTATCTCTCCCTGCTCTCCCTGCTCTCTCTTCTCTCCCCTGCTCTCCCCTGCTCTCCCTTCTCTCCCTGCCTGCTCTCATTCTTCTCCCTTCTCTCTCCCTTCTCTCTCCTTCTCTCTCCTTCTCCTTCTCTCTCCTTCTCTCTCCTTCTCCCCCTTCTCTCCCTGCTCTCCCTGCCTGTTCTCATTTTTCTTCCTTGCTCTCCCCTTCTCTCCCCTGCTCTCTCCCCTGCTCTCTCCCTGCTCTCTCTTTCTCTCCTTCCCTGCTCTCATTCTTCCTCCTTGCTCCCCCTGCTCACTTTTCCTGCTCTCCCGCTCACTTTCCTTACGATCCCTCCCTTCTCTCCCTTCTCGCCCTTCTCGCCCTTCCCTCCCTTCCCACTCTCATTCTTCCTCCCTGCTCTCCCTGCTCACTTTTCCTGCTCTCCCTGTCTGCTTTCCCTACTACCCCTCCCTGCCCTCCTTCCCACCCTCCCTCCCTGCTGTCCCTGCCCTCTCTCCCTCCCTGCCCTGCTCACCCTTCCCTGCCTTCCCTCCAGCCCCCCAAGTGCCACCCTTGCCATGAGGTTCCCATCACCGCATGTCAGGGTCCTGGCATCCCCTGAGCCCCCCGGGTGCCCCATGGCCATGGAGGGGGGTGTTGTTGGCTCCCACCCCACGCAGGGTGACGCAGATCCCTGTCCCGTCCGCGGCGTTCCCGGGCAAAGGGTGCTGATAAGGTGGCTGGGGTGGAGCTGGCCGGGTTGTTCCCAGGCCAAGGAAGGGTCAGTGGGACGGGAGGCACGAGCACAACCGGCAGCCCCAGACCCTGGGTGCCAGGTACGGCCGGGCAGCGTCCGGCAGCGCCAGACGCGCAGAACACGGGCACGGACGGCTCGGGAGTGTGGGCACAGCCATCCCGGGAGCACGGGACGTACTTTTCCCAGGCTGCGGGGCTGGCAGGGATCCCACTGGGGCTGGTGATGCGCCAGGGCCCAGACTGGGGGAGCTGGTGGAGATCCCACTGAGGCTGGTGATGCCCCAGGGCCCAGACTGGGGGAGCTGGTGGGGATCCCACAGGGGGCTGGTGATGCCCCAGGACCCAGGCTGGGGGGCTGGCAGGGATCCCACTGAGGCTGGTGATGCCCCAGGGCCCAGACTGGGGGAGCTGGTGGGGATCCCACCAGAAGCTGGTGATGCCCCAGGGCCCAGGCTGGGTTTGCTGGGCAGCGTGGAGCTCTGTCCCGTGTAGGGAGGGCGGCTGTGGGGGTATCCCCAGTGCCGAGAGAGCCGCCTGCCATCAGGAGAGACCCTTTCCACCCGTTGCCATGGCGAAATAAGCAGCTATCATTAATAATGTGTTGCCAAGGTAACCACTGGACGAGCAGGCAGGGGTTTGGGGTCTGCATGGGCTTCTGCTGGGGGGCTGCGAGCGCTCCACATGCGCTGGTGGGGTCAGAGCCCATCATGGGCCCAGGCAAGGAGCTGTGCCCAGTGCTGCGCTGTGCCCCACGGAGCAAATTGTGCCCCACAGGAGGGCAGGGAGCCCTGGGCTGTGCCCCATGGAGCCCATCGGGCCCCAGTGGGGGGCAAAGCCTGAGCTGAGGGGCAGCAGGAGCAGCAGCCATAGGCACAGCCTTTCCCAGGACAGACACCCCCCAGGACACACAGACACCCCCCCAGGACAGACAGACACCCCTCCGGGACAGGCAACCCCAGGACAGACAGACACCCCTGTGGGACAGACAGACACCCCCCAGGACAGACAGACACCCCGGTGGGACAGACAGTCACCCTCCCGGGACAGACAGACACCCCCCCCGAACAGACAGACACCCCCCAGGGCAGACAGACACCCCCGTGGGACAGACAGTCACCCCCCCAGTCCAGACAGACCCCCCGCCCGCCGCGCGCCCCGCGNGCGGGGCCGGGGGTCTCTGGCCCCTCCCGGTGCCTCCCGGTGCGGGCGGGGCCGCTGCCGCTGGTCCCTCCCCGCGGGTCCCGGGCCGGGGGCGGCGCCGCTGACTCTCCCGTCTCGCTCCCGCAGGTCCCGGGATGGCGGCGCTGCCCGCGCGGGCGCTCCCGGTGCTGGCGGCGCTGCTGCTGCTCTCGGCGGCGCAGGAGCCGGTGCCCCGGGTCAGCCTGCCCTACGGTGAGTGCCCCCCCCGAACCGGGGTCCCCCACTCCAGGTGGCCGAGCATACCCCCCCCCCGGCTCCACGAAGTGGCTGAGCTCCCCTCCCCCCCAGCTCCACGAGGTGACCCAGCATCCCTTCCTCCCCCCAACCGCGTGTCCCCCCTCTCGGGGTCTTGTCGCCCCCCCACCAGCTCCACGAGGTGACCGAACATCCCTTCCTGGTGCCCCCCCTCCGGCTCCACGAGGTGACCGAGCATCCCTCCCCCCACAGCCTCGGGTCCACCCCCTCCCGGGGTCGTGTCGTCCCCCCACCAGCCCCACGAGGTGACCGAGCATCCCGTCCAGGTGTGCCCCCCCCCAGCCTCACGAGGTGACCCAGCACCCCCTCCTGGTCGCCCCCCCCGGCTCCACGAGGTGACCGAGCATCCCGTCCAGGTGTGTCCCCCCCCAACCTCACGAGGTGACCCAGCATCCCCTCCTGGTCGTCCCCCCCGGCTCCCCGAGGTGACCCAGCCTCCCCTCCTGGTCGTCCCCCCCGGCTCCCCGAGGTGACCCAGCCTCCCCTCCTGGTCCCCTCCTCTGGCCCCACGAGGTGGCCGAGCATCCCTCCCTCCCCCGCCACTGGGTCCCCCCTCTCGGTGTCGTGTTGTGCCACCCCCCATTCCAGCCCCAAGGCGTCTGAACACACTCGCTGGGTCCCGTCCGCCCCCCACCCCCGGGTGGCTGAGCATCCCCACCACCACCCTGACCCCCTCCCCGAGGTGTCTGAGCACCCCAGGGGTGCCCCCTCCCCACGGGGAGTGCTGAGCATCCCACCTGAGCTCTCCCTCTCTCCCTCCCTGCCCAGGTCCCCATGTCCCAGGGCAGCCCTCCGAACCCCCCCTGAGAGCCGGGGGGCCGGGGCCATCCCAGGGGTGCAGCTGGGGGCGAAAGGGCAGGGGCACGAGACCCAAGGGGGGTCTGGGGCACCCAGGGGCTCCAGGGGAGGCCACGGAGATGGTCCGAGGGCTGGAGAACCTCACGGATGAGGACAGGCTGGGAGAGTTGGGGTTGTTCAGCCTGGAGATGAGAAGGATGTGGGGAGACCTCAGAGCAGCTTCCAGTGCTGAAAGGGGCTCCAGGAATGCTGGAGGGGATCTCGTGATCAGGGAGGGCAGGGATAGGATGAGAGGAATGGTTTTCATCTGAAAGAGGGGAGATTGAGATGGGATCTTGGGGAGAAATGTTTTGCTGTGAGGGTGGGGAGACCCTGGCCCAGGGTGCCCAGAGCAGGGGTGGCTGCTCCATCCCTGGAGGGGTTCAAGGGCAGGTTGGATGGGGCTTGGAGCCCCTGATGCAGCTGGAGGTGTCCTTGCCCACAGCAGGGGTGGGACTGTATGGGCTTTGAGGTCCCTTCCAACCCAACTCAACCCACTCAGTGCTTTTGTGACTCTGTGTGCACCGATGGGGTGAGCCGGCCACAGGGACCCCTCCTGCCCACGCTGCCCCTCAGCTTCATCCTTGCTGTGGATGGAGCTGGGAGCCCGTAGCCCCCTCCCCTCTCTGCTGCGTCCCCAGCCCCTCGCCGTGCCAGGCCCCCGGCTGCTCAGGCACCCGCCACAGCCCCGACAGCACTGGGGGCTGCACCAGTGATGCTGTGTGGGAGCAGGACAACCCGGGGGCTGCTCAGCCAGGCAGAGACCCTTGCAGGCAGGGTTTGCACCCTGTCTCGCAGCCCCAGTGTCTCAGCAGGGCACGGTCTGCGGGTTGCAGCGGTGGCAGCTGCTCGGCACGGCTGCATTGTCCAGCGCAGGGGCCGCCCATGAGTGTCCAGCTGGCGGAGCTGCCAGGAGAAGGTGGCTAAATCCAGCTGCTGCCGCCAGCAGAGCCGCCCCGTGCTGGCTGGGAGGGTCAGCGGTTTGGGCCGGGTCGGCCACAGCAGCCCTGGCTCAGTGCGCTGTGGGCTGGCGTGGCCCTGCCACGTGCTCCCGTGACCACCGGCCACAGTTGTGGTAGCACCGGCAGATGTGGGACGCGCTGAGCTGGACGGGAGCCCCGGGAGCCAGCGGCACGACCCAGGCGGGCATCGTGCCGTGCCACATCGTGCTGAGCCGCACGGACCAGTTCTGGCCCGGCTCTGCCCACCTGCAGAGGCTGTGGTGGCCGCAGCGGCCGCAGCTCATGGGCAGTGCCCGCGATCCCGACCTGGGGAGCTGAGTGGGGCACAGGCGACCGCTGTCCTGGTAGCGCCGTGTGCCACCGGTGTCCCCTGGGGAGCGTGGCCGTGCGGGGCTCGCAGCTGGCAGGAGGGAGGGAGGAGCTGGCGAGCTGCTCCCCTGGAAGTTCTGGATGTGCCTCCAGCAGGTTTGTCTGGAAGAAGCAGGTCTTGTCCTAACAGGTCCCCTGGCAGCCTTTACGGGCTCCCAGAGCTCCCCGGGCTGGGACAGGTCTGCGGGGCCCCCGCTGCCCCAGCGCTGGGCTGCACCCGCTGTGGGGAGCATCACCCTGGTGCTGGGGCGTGGGTCCCGTCGCGGGAGGATGCTTGGGGGGTCATCACCCCTCCTTCTGCGCTGCTGCCAGACAGCCAGGACGGGTGCTGGGCCAGGGGCCGGCTGAGCCCCCTGGGATAGAGGCATCCTGCCCTGTCCAGCGGCTCCAGGGCTCGTGGGACGCAGGGGAGGAGAAGCACAACAGGGCTCGTCCCGCAGAACTTGTGGCACAGCAGCACCTCAAGCCCTCCAGCGGTTTCCTCAGAGCAGGGGCTCACGGGAGCCCCGGGGTTGTCCTGGCAGCGATCTGGGAGCCGGCCGAGGTTCGGGGAAGGTCGGGGCGTCCCCGGGGCACAGGGGGTCAGGGAGTTGGCAGCGTGAGTCAGCCCAACGTGTCCTGCTGACACAGCCGGGGTGTCTGATTCAGAGCGGCTGTGGGAGAGGAAAGGCTTCCGGGGCCAGGCCACCCACGCGGGACGGGCGCACAGGCGCTCCCTGACTCAGCTGCAGCCGCTGCCCCGGCACAGGCGGCCGGTGCCAGCCCCCATCGCTCTGTGCCACGGGCTCAGTGGGATCGGGGTCCCCGCAGGGCCAGGCTGGACCTTGCGCCACAGGGCTGAGCCCGGGGACCGTGCACGACACAGTGAGTGTGGAGCAGGCTGCGGTGCCCCGTGGCGGGTAGTGCTGCCGCAGCGTGCCCCACGGCTAGTCCCCATGGCTGTCCCCGCAGCAGGGTTGGGGCGGTGGCTTGTGCTGCAGCAGCTGCCCTCGGGCACTATCAAGGCTGTGCCCACTTCCCTGCAGCGGGTGCCACGTGCGTCTCCCATGTGGGGAGAGCCCAGCTTGGCCCTGTCGATGCCGTGCGGGTGGCACAGCTGAGGTGCGAGGCCAGGGCAGCGGCCGCGAGCAGAGGGGCTGGCAGTGAGCCGTGGGGCAGGGGTCCCGGCAGTCTGGGCGCTGCCCTGCGCCACGTGCGCGATGCTGATGCCCGTCGCTCTCCCTTCCCAGACTCGGCCGAGCGGGTCGTGCAGCGGTTTGAGGTGCCCGGCGTGTCCAACTACACGGCCCTGCTGCTGAGCCCGGACGGTGACACCCTCTACCTGGGCGCACGCGAGCTCCTCATCGCCGTCAACACCAGCCACTTCCAGCCCGGGGCACCGACTCGCAGGGTGAGCCCATGGCCAGGGGCTGAGCCCAGCGCGGCACCGCGGAGCCCCCAGGACAGGGGCTGCTCCCAGAGAGGGAAGGGGGCACCGGGGAGCTTGAAACCAGCCAGGTGCTGCCTCGCCAGCCCAGTTGGGATGGGGACGACGGCAGTGCTGGCAGGACGAGCTCTGCCGGCTTTTGGGGTGGGGAGGGGGCCAGACAGCGGTTGGCAGGACCAGGCAGTGGCAGGGGGCTCCCAGTCACTGTCCCCTCTCCGCAGCTGCCGTGGAGCGCGGATGAGGAGAAGAAGAGGCAGTGCGTGTTCAAGGGCAAGGACCCGCAGGTGAGCGCTTTGCCAGTGCGGCCGGAGGCTGCAGCGGGCAGTGCCGGGGTGCGGGCGGCAGGAGGGCTGATCCGTGTCCTCTCCTCCCTGCAGAGGGACTGTCACAACTACATCAAGATGCTGCTGCAGCTGAACAGCACCCACCTGTACACCTGCGGGACCTGCGCCTTCAGCCCCGCCTGCGCCTACATCGTGAGCACGGGGAGCGGGGATTCCAGAGGGTTTGGGGTCACCCTCTGCCTTCGGGGACTGGGGTGTGGGGTGGGTGCTGGCAGCTGACGGCGCAATCCCTCTGCAGAACCTGCAGCACTTCAGCCTGGAGCGGGACGCGTCGGGGAAGGTGTTGCTGGAGGATGGGAAGGGACGCTGCCCCTTCGACCCCGAGTACCGGTCCACAGCCGTCATGGTCGGTAAGGACCTCCGGGACCCTCGTGCTCCCCGCGGTGCCCGATCCTGGTGGGTGGATGGTGCTGTGCCGCCTGCCCTGCACCACGTCCCAGCGGGAGTGTCTCTTTGGCAGACGGCGAGCTCTACGCTGGGACTGTCAGCAACTTCCAGGGCAACGAGCCGACCATCTACCGCAGCCAGGAGAGCCGCATCACCCTCAAGACAGAAAACTCCCTCAACTGGCTGCAGGGTGAGAGCCGGGTGGCGGGTCGGGGTCTCCGTGGTGCCCCCGGGGGGCCGGGGTGATGCTGAGGGTGCTTGTGTCCCCAGACCCGGTCTTTGTGGGCTCAGCCTACCTGCGGGAGAGCCTGCCCGCCGGCAACCCCGACGGCGATGACGACAAGGTCTACTTCTTCTTCAGTGAGACCGGCAAGGAGTTCGACTACTTTGAAAACACAATCGTCTCCCGCATCGCACGCGTGTGCAAGGTGGGCACGGGGCAGCGGGGAGGGGGTGAGGATGCCGCTCACCGCTGGGGTTGGGGGATGAGGGGCCACCCTGCGCACTTCTATCTCGGGGTTCCTGGGCACCCCAGGAGGGGACCAGCACCTGCAGGAGATCCCGCTGGGGCAGTTACAGCTCCATAGGGCCCAGCTGGGGCTGTGGCTCCTGCTGGCCCCATGCAGCCAGCGACCCTTCCCCATCTTTCTGCCCCGCCTCACCAGAGGAGTCACAAGCCCCGTCCCCATCTCGGGTCGTGCTTCCCCTCCCCTGGGCACCTCAGATGCTGCTTTGCTTGTGCCTCCCTGGGCTGCTCCCTGGGGACCTCGGCACTGCTGGACAGACAGACAGACAGAGTCCTGCTCTGCTTGCCCAGCCCCGTGGGGCTCCCCACGACTGGGCACCCTGACCCACTGTGCCGTGCAGGGCGACCAGGGTGGGGAGCGCGTGCTGCAGCGGCGCTGGACGACGTTCCTGAAGGCGCAGCTGCTCTGCTCGCACCCCGAGGACGGCTTCCCCTTCAATGTGCTGCAGGACGTCTTCGTGCTCACCCCGGGGGAGCTGCGCTGGAGGGAGACGCTCTTCTACGGGGTCTTCACCTCACAGTGGTGAGCGAGGGGCTGGGGGTTGCAGGAGTGGGACGGCCGGCGAGCCGTGGGATGGCTCCCGAGGCGGTGTGGGGGGCTCGGCGGAGCTGGGGTGCTGATCCTTTGCCTCTCCCCTGCCAGGAACAAGGGTGGCCTGGGCAGCTCGGCCGTGTGCGCCTTCCCCATGCACAGCGTGCAGCGAGCCTTCAATGGGCTCTACAAGGAGGTGAACCGCGAGACGCAGCAGTGGTACACGGACACCGGCCCCGTGCCGGAGCCCCGGCCGGGCACGGTACGTGCCTCCTCGGCACCCGCCTGGGTGCAGAATGCAGGGCAGCCCCTCACATTCACCCGGTCCTGGCAGCCCCCGGGCACGGCCACTTGCCCGCCTGCTGCCTCGTGGCTCCAGCCTAGTCCCTTCCTCTCTCCCCAGTGCATCACCAGCCACACGCGGCACCTGAAGATCAACTCGTCGCTCCAGATGCCGGACCGGGTGCTGAACTTCATCAAGGATCACTTTCTGATGGACAGCCCGGTGCGCAGCCAACCGCTGCTGCTGCAGAGCCGCCTGCGCTACCAGCAGATCGGCGTCCACCGCGCGCAGGGCCTCCACGGCACCTACGACGTCCTCTTCCTGGGCACGGGTGGGTGCAGCCACGAGCTGCCGGTGGGGCAGGTGCTGGGCATCGCGCGCCCCCAGCCCCGCTCATCGCAGCCCTTGTGTTTGCAGATGACGGCCGGTTGCACAAGGCTGTGCGCGTGAACCACGGCGTCCACATCATCGAGGAGATCCGGCTCTTCCCCGCCACCCAGCCCGTTCTCCAGCTGCTGCTGGACAAGGACCAGGCAGGAGTCGGGCGCTTGGGAAGAAGAGGGGGGGACGCTGCGGGCTCAGTGTGTGGGGCAGGGAGCCAGGGAGGGCTGGGGGATGCAGGAGCTGACGCTGCTGCGCGTCTCCGGGGCTGCGGCTGCACTGCTGACCCCGCTGCGTCCCCTCCCGCAGGGCCTGGTCTACGCAGCCACCTACACGGCGGTGGCTCAGGTCCCCTTTGCCAACTGCAGCCTGTACCGCAGCTGCGGCGAGTGCGTGCTGGCGCGGGACCCCTTCTGCGCCTGGAGCCGGGGCGCCTGCCGCAGGGTCACCCTGCACCCTCCCGCACACCCCCAGTAAGTGCTGCACCCCCTCCCCATCTCCCGGCACCCCACGACGCCCCGCTGCCATCACCCCTCTCTGTCCCCAGGTTCTGGGCACAGGACATCGAGTACGCTGACACCGAGCGGCTCTGCCAGCCGGCCAACGCCTCCCAGCCCCGGCCCCGCGTCCTCCTGCCTCCAGGTGAGTTCCAGCAGGTGCTCAGGGGCTCACTTGTGTCCCAAACTCCTGGTTGGCACCTTCAAAGCCCCCCTGCCCACAACGAGAGTTCCTGCAACCTCACTGATGTCCCTGTGGGTTGTCTTCCCGCAGCCTCCGGTGCCCCGTGCCAGCGGATCCAGCTGCCTCCCAACGCGGTGCGGCCGCTGCCGTGCCAGCTGCTCTCCAACCTGGCCTCGCGGCGCTGGCTGCACGACGGGGCCCCCGTCAACGCCTCCTACCTGGTGCTGCCTGACGGGGCCCTCATCCTGGTGGGCAGCCCCGAGCGCGCGGGCACCTACGAGTGCTGGTCGCTGGAGGAGGGTTTCCACAAGCTGATGGCCAGCTACTGCGTCAGCGTGCAGGAGCCGCCCCACGGGCTACCAGACCCCAGCAGGAAGGTGGTCGCCGGCCGGGACACCCTGGAGACCGTCAGCACGTCCCGGAGCACCTCGGCGGTGGGCAGCGCCGCGGCACGGCTGGACGGCAAGACCTACTGGACCGAGTTCCTGGTGATGTGCGTGCTCTTCGCCGCCGCCGTCCTCGTCCTGGCCTTCTTCCTCCTGCACCGGCACCGCGACGGCATGAAAGCCTTGCTGGAGCCCGGCGACCCCAGCCGGCACCAGAAGCCGCCTCGCAAGCCGGTGGAGAGCCTGCCTCTGAACGGCAGCAGCCTGCCCAGCGCCGTGCCCGAGCACAAGGGCTACCAGGCCCTGCAGGACAACTACATCGTCAGCACCCCCGTGCACGAGCCCCCGGGCCCCCCGCGTGCCTTCTCCGAGTCGGAGAAGAGGCCCCTCCACGTCCGGGACAGCTTCGTGGAGGTGTCTCCCACCTGCCAAAGACCCCGGGTGCGCCTGGGCTCCGAGATCCAGGACTCGGTGGTGTGACAGAGACGAGAGCCGAGCCCTCACCCACCACCACCTCTGCTCTTCTGAGCCTCGCCGGCCCGCGGCACCGCGGCTGGATCTGTGTTGTCTGTGTGTGCATGCCCGGAGCCCGCGCACGGCTGCCCCGGCTGGCGGGGCCGGCCCCACGACACCCCTCAGCTGCTCCGCTCCTGGGGATGGTGCTGGAAGCTCTCGGTGCGAGGGGTGCTGCGTGCCTTGCAGGGACATTTCCCCCAGCCGTGGGGATGGACATGGTGCCCGGCTGAGCCTGCTGGTGCGGCACGGGCTCCGTGGGACCCCAGCACCTCTATGCAGAGGGCAGGAGGGGGCGGCCGCAGCCCCCTCGCGCCCCGACTCACTGTGAGCCCCCGCTGACGCGCCCCGGAGCCAGGCGTGCGGCTGGGCGGTGCCGGCGCAGCGACACCGCGGCATGTGCTGTGTGTCTGTGCTTGGTTCGTTTTTAATACGTTGAAAATGTGAATCGTGCCCTGGGAGGGAGCGGGGAGCGGCCCCGCGGCCCCACGTGCGTGTGCAGAAACGTCTGTGGTTTTTATATAAAGTCCAAGTGTCTTTGGCCACGTGTGTGCTGGGCGCCTCCCTGGTGCTGGCTTTGGCTGGGACCATGCCGGTGGCCCCCACAGAGAGGAACCGTGTCCGGCGCTCGCGGTGATCGGGGAAAATCCTCCCTGCTGCAAGGAGACCCCATCACAGCCGAAGGCCGAGAGCTGCGGTGCCGCTCGTGAGCCCTGGTGCTTGGGAAGCGCCGGCAGCGCAAGCAGAGGGGAGCGGTGAGATCCACTCCGAGCTGGCAAGTTGGGGCAGGCTTCCCCCTGCGACCAACGCTGCCTCGCTCGCGGCTGGTCCAACGCACCAAACTTCCTGCCCAGCCTGTTCTGGGACATCAAAAAAGCTACCGGAGGCATTGGCTGGTGCGGTGCCAGCAGACACGGCCCCCAGGGCCGCAGGGGCACCGGTTGCGGCAGGCTGATACCATCGGCACCGCGGGGCAGCGAGCTGGAACGGCCAGCAGTGCCGCGAGCGAGGCGCTGGTACGTGAGAAACGGCCGCGCTGGCGCCCCGGGAGAGCCGTCAGCCGCTCCACCCTGGTGCGGGTGCTCCCGGGGGTGAGCCAGACCCCCCCAGCCCACCACACCGGCCCCAACATCGCCTCGCAGAGCAGCTGTGGGAAGGGTGGGAGCTGCCAGGGTGGCCGGGGGCTCCCGAGGAAGCAGAGGCAGGACCGTTGCCCGCAGCTGGCAGTGGCCCAGGGCAGAGCCTGGTGGATGAACAGGCACAAAGGGCTCCAGCAAAAGGTAGCTGCCTGCCTGCCCTGGATTTCCCTTTGTGCCTCTTGCTGGAGAGCTGAGTGCTTTGTGCAGCCCTGCTGGGAACGGTCTCGGTTTCAGAGGACGGAGGTGGCTCACGGAAGGGGCTGTCACCAAGCAGGACGTGGGACTTGTCCCCTGGAGCTGCGGCTGGCACCCGGGCAGAGGAGCCTGGCAGGAGGCCGTGTCCCAGCACCCTCGTGGCACCCGTCCCACGGTGCTGCCCAAGCCTCCTCTGCTGTTCCCGTGTCGAGACAAAGGCACAAGAGAGCCAGGGTGAAACCAGAGCCCTTTATTCACGTTCAGAGGAAGAGGCTGGGGCAGCCAGAGCGGCTGCTGGGCTTCAGCCAGAGGAGAGAAAGAAGAGGGTGGGTGAGCCCAGCTGTGCTCCCCGAGGGGCTGAGCCCACCTGCGAGAGGAGGAGGGCGTCACACGTCCCGCACAGCCAAGGGGGGGCAGAGGCTGCCCAGGGAGGCACCGCCACAGCGCTGCCCGGGATTCCGCTTAGGAAAACGGATCCACTTTTGGATTATCAGTTGGCAAAACGGATCCGTGTTTGAGATATTGCATAGAGAAATGGATCCGCGTCTGGGTTACTGCTTGGAGAAATGGATCCACGTTTGGGTTATTGCTTGGGAAAACAGATCCACGTTTGGGATATTGCTTAAAGAAACAGATCCATGTTTGGGATATTGCTTGAAGAAATGGATCCACATTTGGGATGTTGCATAGAGAAACAGATCCGCGTTTGGGATATTGCATAGAGAAATGGATCCGTATTGCAACAGAAAGACAAGAGCGGGGCAGGGACTTGGCGCGAGGAGGCAGCTCTCTGGCTGCTCTGGGAAGGCACAAACTGGTACTGAGGTCAGAGACGTGCAGCGCGGCCCCCAGCCGGGAGCACCTCTGTCTGCCTCACCCGCCCACAGAGCTGCCCCGGGGTCGCAGGAGGAGTTCAGAGGGAGCCTGGGAACCCAGAGCAGCTGCAGGGGGGCAGCTTCCCAGGGCTCCCAGTAAGGGGCCAGGAGGGTGTCCTGCCTAAGGCACCGTGAGCGCTGCGGGGCTGGCGAGGAGCAGAAAGAGGAGACATCGCTGAAAGGGGAAATGTCTGAGACCACAAAGAGCCGCAGCAGCCGGAGGAGCAGCTCTGCTCCAAAGCCGACGGGCTCTCACAGGACGATCTTGAAGGAACTGCAAGAGACACGACAGGTTCTGCACCTCCTCAGTGTGTCACACGCAAACGGTTTGCAAGCACCCAGTGCTCCAGGGCAGCAGCGTTCCCAGGTGGGAGAGGCTCCCTGCGGAGCTGGCAGATCCCATCTGCCATTCCGGGAGACGCCGTGCCGGGAAGCCTCGCCTTGCTGCCCCCAGAGCTCTGCCCCAGCAGCAGCACAGGGACTGGGGCGGGTGAGGACAAGCTGTGCCGCTGGAAACCACCGTACCTGGCAAAGTCCGGGGAGCGGGAGACGACGTGCTGGAACTCGGAGAGGTTGATGGTGCCATCCTTGTCGATGTCAGACTCCTCCAGGATCTGGAGGGGAGGGAAATGCCAGTGGTGAGCGCTGCGTGGCCAGGCCCCTGCATCGGCCCACCTGAGAGTCCTCACGTTTTGGATGAGCTGCTCCATCTCCGCCGTGCTCAGCCGGGACTCCTCGCCTTGCCCCGTCAGACAGTTCACCAGTTGCTCCAGGTCCTTTCTGTCCAGAGTCCCATCGTCGTCAAAGTCTTTGAGGAGAAGAAAGTTACATTTCAGCAGGGGCCCCATCCCCGCTCGTGCCTGGTGAGGAAGGGGCCCGAGAGGACACGTCAGGCTGCACGACGCACACCATCACAGTTCCCACAGAGTTCCTAAAGCCGCCATCCCCAGGGGCACAGCGAGGGCTCTGCCAGCCTTCCTGAACATGGATTCAACCCTCTCTGCCCCCTAAAAGGTGCGGGGACCCCAGGACACAACGTCCACCCCCAGCCTTACCAAAGATACGGAAGGCAAAGTGGGATTTGATGTCCGAGGTGGCGGAGTCGCTGAAGACGCTCAGCATATCAAGGAAGTCCTCAAAGGACATGCTGCCATCCCCATCGTCCGAGGTGGAGAACACATGGCAGATCCGGTGCTGGAAGGGGTTCGCCTGCCAACACAGAGGTGGCTCGGGGCGGCGCTGGGCTGGCTCCCACACAGAACACAGCGGCCACGGGCCTGCGCTGAGCCTCCCCCAGCCCGCAGCCCCACGCAGCAGGGATCTCCAGGAGCCTCCACAGCACAGAGAGCAACGGAGCTGGGGAAGGGGCTGGAGAACAGGCCCTAGAGAGGCAGCTGAGGGCCCTGCAGCTGTTTAGCTGGAGAAGAGGAGGCTGAGGGGAGACCTTATCACTGGCTACAGCTGCCGGAAGGGAGGTTGTAGCGAGGTGGGTGTTGGTCTCTTCTCCAAGTAACAGGGCAAGAGGAAATGTCCTCAAGTTGCACTGGGGGAGGTTTAGATTGGATGTCAGAAGAAATTTTTTCACCTAAAGGGTTCTCAGGCGCTGGCAGAGGCTGCCCAGGGAGGTGGTGGAGTCACCGTCCCTGGAGGGGTTTAAAAGCCGGGTAGGTGAGGTGCTGAGGGATGATTCAGTGCTAGACAGGTGCGGTTGGACTCAATGATCTCAAAGGTCTTTTCCAACCAAGCGATTCTATGATGGGCATAAGGAAGCTGTTTGCTGGCACAGCAGATGTACGGGAAAGGAACAGCTTTGGGAGACAGAGCCCTGCGTAAACACACCCAGAGCAAGGAGCAGGCTCGGGCCTGCCAGGCACCCTACCCGCAGCTCGGGCAGCGTCAGGATCTGGCTCTTGGGAACACGCGTAGAGCAGGCATTGTCCCTCTCCTCCTTTGGCAGCAGCTCACTGAACCTCTTGTAGGCACTTGAGGAGGGAACAAGAGAGGCTCTGTGGGGGGAGCAGGCGGGGGGCTCCCAGCTCCCAGCCAGCCCTGCTGCATGGGCAGCCAGGACTGGGGAGGGGGAAGGAGCCCCCCCAGCCCCACAACAAGGTGCCAGCTCCACACCTGGCATCCCGCTCCGCAGCCAGGACCCTGGGCCGCACCTGGCACCTCGCTCAGCACCCTGCTCTGCACCCAGCACCCCGCTCAGCACCCTGTTCCACACCCAGCACTGCACTGTGCACCCTGTACAGTGCCCAGCACCCTGCTCAGCACCCAGCACCACACCCAGCACCTCGCCCTGCTCTGCAGACAGCACCCCACTGTGCACCCAGCACCCTGCTCTGCACCCAGCACCCCGCTCAGCACCCTGTTCCACACCCAGCACTGCACTGTGCACCCGGTGCCGCACCCAGCACCCTGCCTAGCAGCCCACCCCACAGATAGGACTCTGCTCCTCACCCAGCACCTCGCCCTGCCAATAGCACCCTACTGAGCACCCAGCACCCTGCTCAGCACCCAACACCCTGCTCAGCATCCAGCACCCTGCTCAGCACCCTGCTCAGCACCCAGCACGACACTGGGCACCCAGTACAGCACCCAGCACCTCGTCTAACACCCCGCTCTGCAGACAGCACCCTGCTCCGCATCCCGTACAGCCCCCAGCACCCCGCTCAGCCCCCTGCTCTGCCCCCAGTACCGGCCCCAGCAACCCGTTCCCCGCCAGGCGCCGCCCCGGTACTCACAGCAGGATCTCCTGCTTGCTCAGGAACGTCAGCTCCTGCAGGGAGAGCTCAGGTGAGCGCGGGGCCGCCCGGTCCTCCCCCCCGGTGCCCCGGACCCTACCTGGTACTCGCGCAGCGCCTCGCGGGGCAGCGCGCTGCCCGCCGCCCCCATGGCCTCCCGCTTCCGCACCGCACGACACTGCCGCTGCCATGGCAACGCCCCCATGGCCGCCCGCTTCCGCGCCGCACGGCCCTGCCGCTGCCATGGCAACGCCCCCGTGGCCGCCCGCTTCCCTACCGCACGACACTTCCGCTGCCATGGCAACGGCCCGGCTACGAGTGGGACAACGTGGGCGTGGCCAGGTGATACGAGGGGGCGTGGTCTGGGTATCAGGGACGGGGCCGGCGAGGAGACGGGGGCGTGGCCAGGGCGTCGTGAGTGTTCAATGTCGTCATGGCCAAGGGAGCGGGTCGGGGGCGTGGGCAGGTGAGAAAGGAATCGGTGGGCGTGACCAACTGACCGGCGGGCGGGACCATGTGAGTAGTGGACGTGGCCAAGGGATTATTGAGGGACGTGGCCGGGAGGAGCCGCGGCGGAAGCAATAGCGCAGAGGGGGCGTAGCCACGGATACAAGTGGGAGTGGTCAATGTCGAGTGGGCGGTGCTACGCAAGCGAATGGGCGGTGCCAGGGAGAGCAGGTGGTGCCGAAACGGGGTGGGGGCGTGGCCATGGGCACGGGGAGGCGGGGCCTGAGTCGATAAGGGAGCGTGGTCACTGTCCCGGGACGGGGCCTGTGTCGATAAGGGGCGGGGCCCCGGGGGCGGAGCGGCTCCCGGTATGGCGGAGGCGGCGTGCGAGGATGCGGACGAGCCGGGCCCCGAGGACTTCGTGTACGGGGAGGAGGACTTCGTCCTGCAGGACGCGGGCTGGGAGGGCGACCCCGCCGGGCGCCTGTCGCGCTTCGACCGGGCGCTGCTGTCGGGCTGGAGCGACCGCGCGTCGCGGGGGCTGTTCCGGTACCGGCTGGGCGCGCTGCCCACGCGGGCGCTGCCGGGCGCGGCGGGGCTGGTGGCGCAGCTGAACGCGCGGCGCGGCTCGGACCGGCGCCCCCCGCAGCCCGTGCTGGGGCTCCGCCAGCCCTTCGACCCCGCCGCCTTCCACTTCGGGCGCCTGCGGCGCGGGGAGCAGCTGCTGCGCCTCCGCCGGGCCGGCTCGGCCGCCGACCCGCTGCTCGTGGCCATCAACGCGAGCCCGCTGAGCGCCGGCCACGTGCTGCTGCTGCCCGAGCCCGCGAGGCCCAGGCCGCAGGCGCTGTCGGAGCCGGCGCTGCGGGCGGCGCTGGAGGTGCAGCTGCTCAGCGCCCACCCGGGATTCCGCGTGGGCTTCAACGGGCTGGGCGGCTTCGCCTCCGTCAACCACCTGCACCTGCACGGGCTCTACCTGCCGCACCCGCTGCCTGTCGAGAGCGCGCCCGCCCGCCCGCTGCAGCCCCGCGGCCCCGGGCTGCTGCTCCGCGACCCTGCGCCCGCCTTCGTCTTCTTTGCCGCCGGCCCCGCCGAGCTGGACGTGGTGGCCCGGGATGTGTGCCGGGCGGCCGAGCATGTGGTGGAAGCCGGGCTGGCCTACAACGTGCTGGCCACACGGGGCGAGCCCCTGGAGGGCGCGGCGGGAGGGCGGGGGCTGCGCGTGCTGCTCTGGGCGCGACGCCCCAGCTTCGGCACCAAGGCGGGCGATGGGTTCAACGTGGCACTGTGCGAGCTGGGCGGGTTCCTGCCCATAACGTCGGAGACGCTCTACAACAGCATCACCGAGGACGAGGCGCTGAGAACCATCCGGCAGCATCTCCTGCCCGAGGACGAGCTGCTCAGCCTCGGCGAGGACTTGGCACGGCTGCTGGCAGAGTGAGCGGAGCAGCATCGGCCCCTGCCCTGCTGCTGGGACTAGAACCAGGATTGGCACCAGGGCCACCAACAGCACCAACAGCACCGGCTCCCACCCCATTACGAACACCGAGACCAGGACAAGGACTGGCACCAGGACCAGCACCAGCTTCTGCCCCAGCAGCAAGACTGAGACCAACTCCCACCCCATCACCGGGACTGGCACTGGCATCAGCTCCCACCCAATCACCAACACCAAGAACAGTGCTAGGACTGGCACCAGCTCCCACCCCATCACCAACGTTAAGACTGGTGCTAGAACCGACACCAGCACCAGCTCCCACCCCATTACCAACACTGAGACCAGGACGAGGACTGGCACCAGGACCAGCTCCTGCCCCAGCAGCAAGATCAGCAATGGCTCTCACCCCATCACCGAGACTGGCACTGGCATCAGCTCCCACCCCATTACCAACACTGAGACCAGGACAAGGACTGGCACCAGGACCAGCTCCCACCCCATCAGTGAGACTGGCACTACGACTGGTGCCAGCATCAGCTCCTAACCCATCACCGAGACTGGCATTAGGACTGGCACTGGCAGTGGCTCCTACCCCATTGCTGACACCGAGACCAGGACAAGGACTGGCACCAGGACCAGCACCAACTCCTGCCCCAGCAGCAAGATCAGCAACGGCTCCCATCCCATCACCAACACCAGTGCTGGGACTGGCACCAGCTCCCACCCCATCACTGAGACTGGTACCGGCCCCAGCTCCCACCCCATCACTGACACCAAGACTGGCCCTGGGACCAGCACTGGCCCTCTCCCCGCAGCCGATGTCGCCAGAATCGAATTCCTTATCTCTTGGCCATAAAGACCGAGCACAGCTTCATTCTGGATCCAGGCACAAGGAGGATTCTGGCACCGAATTGCATTCACTGCTGTCACCGCTCCAGTTCCCCCAAGTCAGGTCGCTGTGCCCTTCCGTTAACACATCTCGGGAAATTATTATTATTATTATTGTATTTGTTTCAGGTAAATTAATTAAGTTGCTGCCTGCGCTTGGCCAACGCTCCCTGTCTCTCGGTGTCCCGGGGGTACCAGGCTGGGATGGGGGGACACCAGGCCGGGGGTGTCCCGGGAAGGGTCCCGGGGGGGCGTTGGGAGGGTCCCGGGCCGGGGGGGGTCCTGGGCCTGGGGGGGTAGTCCTGGGCCTGGGGGGGTCCCGGAAGGGGGTGTCCCCGGGGGGCACAGGGCCGGGGAGGGCCCCGGGGGTGTCCCAGGCCGCAGGGGTCCCGGAAGGGGTGTCCGGGGTGGGTCCCGGGCCAGGCCGGGGGCTCCCCGCAGCCGAAGGCCCCGCGATGGCGGCGAGGCCCGCGGCCCCGGGCCCCCCTCCCGCTGCTCCCTCAGGGAGGCGGCGGCGCAGGCGAGTGCGGGGCTGTGGGCCCGAGTCCGGCCGAGGGAGCCTGTCCCGGGGATCCCGAGCCCCGCGGGCCCCGCTGCCCCGTGCCGGCTCCCAGAGGACCGGACCCTTCTCTCTGTGGCGAGCCTGGCGCCCGCCCTCCCTCTCTCGCTGCTTTTCTCCCTCCCTCCGTCCTTCCTTTCCTCTCCTCCCTCCCTCCTCCC
>WAAB01019259.1:0-23374 GCA_013389865.1 Piaya cayana
CAGTTTCAGCTGCATACTCTCAACCCCAGGCCATACTGTGGGTGAGGAACTTGCATGCCTACTGGTAATGCAGAGGACTAGAGATCTCATTTGCTTAGCAAAAAGCCCAGTAGGCACCAGAAGTGGTGGAAAAAGAGGAGTTAGGTCAGTCACTCAGAAGCTACTGTAGCAGGAATTGGTCATCCTCCTATTTCAACTGGGAGTGAACTATTGTACTGACACAGATATTTTTACTCTGTAACTTAGAGCCAGGGTTACAATGCAGGAAATACTTAACCCTGCTGTGATCCAAGGTTCATACTAAACCAAACAAGCTTTCTGATTTAAAAAGAAATAAATCACCTTAATCTCAGGCTGTGAACTGTGGGAGTGATGGGAATATTTTCTCTTTGTTCCTGCATTTACAGTGTTTCTTTTACACCACTGTAAACAAAATGTTAGGCTATCAACATGACAGTATGCAGCAAGCAACAAAAATAATCTTTGAACACAGAATGACTACAGGGAAAAAAGTGGCATCATATGAAACTGTTTGTTGTATCCTAGATTTCTGTCCTATTCTGTGGCATCTGATACACCCCTTCAGAGGTTCCACAATTAATGCTTTATCATAATCTACTCCTATTACAGTCTGAGACCTCTGAAAATGATCTTCACCTCTGTGTGTTCAGCAATTACTGCTATCACTAACAGGTAGGTATCCCTGACATGAGACACTAAGGCCATTTTGTGCTGTTAAAAAAGTATCTGCTGAGTGATTCATAGAATAACAGAATGACCTGAGTTGGGAGAGAGACAGAAAGATCATTGAGTCCAACTCCTATCCCTACACAGGACAACCCCAAAATTCATACCATGTACCTGAGGGAATAAATGTTTGCTGTCATGTACTAGACCTACACAGTACAATTAGCCTAGAAATGATTGCAATAAAAAGCAGCTGATTTATTCTATGGAAATTATTAAAAACTTTTGTGCTTACCATCAGCTTTATGAATGCTATCATGCACTGTCATGAGATAACTCAAGATTTCCCGTGTTTGTGGCTGTTGTTTCCCATGTTTCAGAAATCATGTTTCAGAAGGATCCTTCTCAGAATCATAATGTGATTCATTAGTTATTCAAGGTGTATCTCCATAGAAGGAGCATTTCCTGTGAAGGAAGTATTTAACTGGGAAATGTAGTAATCTGTTCTTCTTTGTGCTCATGCAATTACTCTATAATACAAAAGTATGTAAAATCAAAGGTGAAGCAAGTACATCAACAGCTAAAAAGTCAGAAAAATGGCAATTTAGAAACTCTAAGTTGGGTCTACCCACAATGTTCACCTAGAAAACGAGCTTGTAGAATCATAGAAAAGTTCAGGAGGAAAGGGACCAGGAGATATCTAGTCCAATCTCTTGCTCAAATTAGGAATACCTTCTAAGTTAACTCCAATCCCTTGTCTAGTTAAGTTTTAAATATCATCATGAATGGAAATTCCTCAGCTTTTCTGGGCACATCTTTCAGTACTGAAAAATTCTTGGGAGAAAACCTATTTCCTAGCACAATTTCCCTTGATGTAACTTGTGCATATGGCTGCTTTGTGTCCTCTCACTAACCATCTCTAAAACGCTGGCTCTGTCTTCCCTGTAGCCTCTCTCCAGATGGTGAAAAACCCCTTTGGGTTCCTTTAGATCCCTGTTTAGGTTTCTTTTCTACAGGCTAATCAAACCCAGTTTCCCCAGACTTTCCTTATATCTCACCTCCTTCAGTCCCCTGGCCCTCCTCTGAATTCTCTCCAGTTTACTTTTTTTCTTTCTTATTGGTGTGTCTTGAAATGGGACACAGATTAGATGTGGCCCCACTAGTACTGAAAATGGAATAATCACTTCCCTCTGCTTGCTAGCTACTCTTCTCATGGAGACAAATAAATAGTTCAGTATGTATCTCATGTTTTTCTTTCAAACAAACTAAATTGGAGATTCCTATTTGTGTTGAGGGCTGGGATTTCATGCTCCTTCTTCCAACTACCATGAAGACTGCAGAAATCGTGTGAATTGTTTTTGTTTTATTTTAGCACTAATGGAAGCTAGATTCTCAGGAGAACATTAGACCCTGGCCACTTGTGGATTAGGGGAAGTTATTAAACATCTCAGATATAACTGTTGGAGCTGGCACAAAGAAACATCTACTGCTATAGATTTTGTAAAAATGAAAACCAAAAAGTCCTTTGAATGGAAAGTAAAGACATATATGTAATATGAAAGGTGACATTCAGCCACTAGGGATGCCATTTGATCCAAAACAATACTTTCCCCTAGAATGCTACTCAGTCAAGCTCTGTTGGGAGCTTAGGCCTTATTCAGGAATNCGTGTCTCTGCATCCTGACACAAACTCCCTTGCTGGAAATCAAAGAACATAACTTAAGTCCCTAACTTAAAATTTCTCTTCACCAATTTTTGGGTCAATAAGTGGTGTTTCCTTTTCTGGGAACTGCATCAAAATGTACACACTCACCAGGAAGGATGAACTAACAAATGTAAAGCATAATATGAGCTTGGTCTTTGTCCCAGTGTAACAGAATCTCTTCTCATCAATACAATGTCCCATTTTCCTACCTCAGAAATGAAGCATCTCATTTTTTACACAGGCAGGTTTACTGCTTCTTATGAAGTATTACAGGGTCTCAAAGGCAGTAATAACATAGTTTCAGATTGACTGTTATGATGTAGATCAATACTGAAGTGTATGTTCAACCAAGGTACAAAAAGATTATTCCTTGTCCTCTTCTTACCTACCAGCGTGCCAACTTTTCCATATTCTAGCATACCTGCAAATCTTCATGTCAAGGTGGTTTTCCATAGTGGCTGTATTCATCTGATCTTGCTGATGAGTTCCAGGATAATGATGTATTAGAGGCAGGGCAACATGTCTGAAGTCATGTCTGTGTTCCCAGTCCAGAGCCTCTATTACCATAAAGTAACTCTTCTTCACCTAGCTTGATAGGTAGCCTCAGTATACTTGTTAAAGGTATGTCTTCTTCACTGAGGACAGATTGCTACTACAATCTTCTCAGCAATTTCTTTTGCTTTCAGTTACACATTTTACTTCTTGCAAAACACAAAATAAATTACCATAGGAGTTCTAGTATACCAGAAATGCATGGTAAATTATCTCTCTGCATAAATGGGGCTAGTAATTACAATGCAGTAAGTAAGAAGAAAAGGCAGGAGTTGTTTGTGTGTATGCAACCCAATTATAACAACAGTTAATCAGCCTGAGAGATTAAACATAAGGCATTTACAAATTAAACGGTGTATGTGGAAGGGAGAAAATCAGAGATTGCAATACTTGCTGTCTTTTCTGTACTGAACCATTTCTGCTCTTAATTTGCTTGTATATGGGTCAGCAATAAAAGCAGACATTAAAACACTCCACAGCTAAATCATCCAATAAATTAACATGAAATCAAACTTGTGTTTGTCTACAGGAGCAACCCTATAAGAGTTTCTTCCAGGACCAGCCCTGGAAGTCTTCAACTGGACATCTGTTTTCCAGGAAACCTTAGCAATCTTGTGTTAAAGATAACAGACAAGAGTGAGAATTGTCTTCTTAAAAAAGTATGCTGTTTATCTTTTTATTCTTCCCTGGGTGATTTCAGATTAAAGCACTGCAGTTCTGATAAGATACCATTTTATGAGGTGAATTAATCCCAGCTGCACCATCTGAAATTACAGTAGCTGTGGTAAAGGTCTGGTTTGCTTTGCACAACCATAAAAATTGGATAAAGCTGGTGTAAGATACTATTCATAGGCAGTGGCAGAGCCAAAGGCACAGACTATAAACTCCTGTGAAGTCAGCAGTTTTTGTGATATTGAGTTCATCCATTCACTTGTACTACTGTGGATGGTACCTTACCTATGCCTGTGAGTTCTTATGACTGTGCTCTTTTCTTGGTGTCTTCAGACTTTAATTTCAAATTAACACACACAGGGCTATGTAATTTTCATTTAAGCAGTGATTTTCCTCATTTTCAAAGACTGAAAGTTTTTTATCATGACATTTGGATTGTGTAAGACTTGACCGATCTAGATATACTCTTCTAGATTATATGTTCCTCTAATCTTTAGAGTTGCTTTGTTTTGGTCTCCTCTAGTTACCTGGAGGGTGTACAGGGCAGCTGTAACAATGTAAGTAACAAACTTTGGAAAAAAATTAGAACAGAGTTGGCAAATTAACCATAAATTTGCAAAATTTCACCAAGACAGGGCAGCTTCCCAAATAATCGCATCAACCACAGCTTTGCTCAATGGAGCAAACATGGGAAAAATTGGATCCAAATTTGTGACTGGTGCTTTGCCGTAGCTCAGTTTTCATGATTTCACAGTTCCTTTCTCAGTGTTTTGGTAGAATTAAATTCCATCATGAACATGGCCATTGTAGCACTCTTATTTCTGGTCCCATCTAAAGCTGTCTTCTCCTGTCACTCAGTAGTTTGTCAGCACCTGTGGAGAGGTGCAGGGAGCAGTGAGGAATACAGAAGTGATGTTTCGTGGCTGTGTCAGGAGTGTTTGCACACTAGCATTTCATACAGCAGTCTGTACTTAGAATACCCCATATTTGCACAGCAGTGTGGAGGGCATCCTTGACTATTCAACATTGCAGCAAGGGGTATGTCTGATCCAACTGCAAAGCACTGTAAGTCAGCTGGAAATGTAATTCTAGTCAATTAAGAATAGACATTGACTTAAAATTCTTTTTTCATTGTAATTACTTACTTTTTAGCTAGTTTTTAGATGACATTTATTACTTTCTTTTATTTCAGAACACTTTAAGTATTCAAAAGCCTTAACAAATGTCATCTGTAGCCAAATCCACATCTTTTTTCTTTTTCTGTTTTCATCTGACCACAAGGAATGTAGAATAATTTCTTGTCTCCTGTAAGTTTTCATAAAATAAATCATACAAATCTGCAAATTTAGCAGAATAGACCTTTCATTGTCCAGATATCCAGAATACAGATCATGTTTCATGGCTGAGAAAGTATTTCAGATTAAGTCATTTCACATTTTAATTATAGTATTTATTAGAAATACTGTTTGTAAATTATTTTTATGTTTTCAGAAACAGATGGTGGATGTCCAAAAGAATATTTCAAATAACTTTTCTTCATTGCTCTTTTTTTCTTTCCATGTGGCTTCAAACTGATGCTTTAAAGCTTCCTTAAGCTTTGAAATAGGAGAAACACAACTTGTTCTTCCTAATTCAAGAAAAAGCTAGAAAAAGTCTTGATACAAAACCTGAAATAAATGTTAAGAAAGTCTAGAAGACTTACACTATCATAAGGTAGGAAATGCAGCATTCAAATGAAATGTGGTAAACCTCAGATCTATCATCTGTGCTTAAATTCAAAGTCCAACTTCTTTCTTCAATTTCATCAGGCTTTGAAAATTTTGGAAAAAAAAAAAAAGTGGGCAAATTGTTCCTTACTTTTTTCTCCATTTTGGGGAACAGGTATCTTTCTGGCAGAGCAGAGACTTTATTGTCCAGACCCAGCCATACAGCACTCCATGGCCCTCAGCTCTGTGCTGGGTTGGTGGAGATAGCCCCATGACCACTGGACAGGTCCCAGGGCTGAATGGGATATCAGCTCATCTATGGGCAAGATCCATTCCTATTCCCCATATCTTTTCTTGGATCCAAAGAGTACAAGCCATACGAAGGAAGGCAAGAGGTTGCAAAGCCTGTGCGTTCCCACATGAGGTTTCCTCCTCCTCTAGTGTCACAATATTCAGGTGCCTACTGACCAAGGTCAGACCTGAAACCTTAGAAGCAGCTACTGAAGGTGATATTTATGTAACAACACAATATTCCACCCATTTTTGGTAGTAGCCATCCTTCCCAGTGAGGCATTTAGGAAATATTTTGCCAGTGCACTGCCTACTCACTGGAGTTACATTATTTTCTTTCTAGCACACAATTTGAGATTTGCTTTACAGTTTTTTCACAATGTACCTTAATTTTATTTCTTAACCTTTTTCATTGATTTTCCAGATATAGATCTGTACTCAGCAAATATTTTCTTTCTTCTGGTTTTATGTAGCCCTCATGTATTTACAGAGACTGTTGGAAGGGCTTTTACCTTGTAGGCAGAATTTGCCTTGCAATCAATAACATGTTGAAATTTTTCTTACAGAAAACAGGAATACTGCCTGCAGTTGTGGCATAAGGTATTTTAAATACAAGAATAAGTATTTATGTAAAAAAAAAAATCAACAGCCGGCTAAAAATAGAACTCCCAAATGTATTACAGAGGTGTTTTCCTTGTCATGTCTTTGAAATATGCTTTATAGCCATCTACACAGAAATAGCTCCAGGCTCAGGCTAACAATTACAAAGCTCTAAAGAATATGACATTAGTTTTCTCAAGGCAGTATAATCAAGTACAATTCATATCAAACAGCGACATACCTTTCTAGCTAGCATAGGCACCAAACATCAATGGCCTCATTTTCTCACCACAAACTGCTAATTAAAAAAAATAATCTATGTAATGCTCCCTTGTTAAGAACAAACAGTTCATTTAAATAGGATTCATAGCTTTCATGCCAAGTTTGAGATATTGAAAACTTAATTTCTAGGTAGGAGGATTAAGTGTGCTTTTTCATTTGTGTAAGTACAACTTTCCTCTTTTTAAAAAAGGGGCCTCCAGGCTATGGTAGAACTTCTACCTGTGGCGTCCCACATGACCTGCCATGGGGATAGCAGGAACACATGCTATGAATTCCCTTTCCAGGTATTACTGCAGTTGCAGAGTACCAGTCCACAGCTAACATCTTCAGAAAGCTTCTCTTTCTCCAGTGCAGACTTTCTGCCTCTAAAAGGTTACACATCTCCTTCCACCATTGCATAACGCAGTTGTACCAGACAAGATGGTTCATGATGTACTAGTACACAGCAAACACTGATCAGTTTGCTTGACCCCAAGATGTGTGCAGTTCTGTATCAGCCTAATACAAGTGTCAGCTCCCCTCAGCAGCACCCCTGGTTCTAACTCCATATCTCTCTGATGGGGTGGTCTACAGTGCTTCCCAGCTGGTTACAGGAAAACTATTCTGACCGTTGTGGGGATGAAAGTGGAAAGTGAACTGTGGGATGGAAGTGGAAAGTGAATCGTTGTGAAGAGGCTTGAGGCACATGTTCTTCTGCACTCATATGGTTTGGTCTGTCACTTCAGAGTAAGGAGTCAGGGTGCCAGCCCAAGCCCAATCAGAACTCAGGGTATGACCACCAGGCATAGAAATCCACTAATAGAGATCAGAAGCTGTTCCATATTGAAGCCTGCTTTAAATCTGCAGAAGAGATCCAGTCTAAGACATGGTGACAAGCTAAATAAAACTGAATTTTCCTTTCCCTGTTACGATGGTGAAAACTAATCTTAAAAGTATTTGCTGAGTCTGACCAAAAGCCTGTTTGACGTCTTCGTATTGAATTCAATAACCTTGGGTGGAGTCTTGGACATTTTCCTGCCAATGTGGTCAGCTGCTTCCTCTGTGGTCATGTGTGTGCACATGGAAAATAGAGACAGAGAGCACATTGAGGAGGTGCTGGCACATATGTATCCACTGCCTCTCCTCGAATTCAGTAATGCCTCTGCAGACTATTTATCAAGCCACAGGGAAACTCAGAACATAGGCACTTGCAGGTATTATAATTAGGAGTAAATTAATGAGAGCATTTGGACAAAGAGGGAGGCATTAGGAAAAAGTTTCTCAGAGAAAGGGTCATTGGGCACTGGAACAGGCTACCCAGGGAGGTGGTTGAGTCACCTTCCCTGGAGGTGTTTAAGGCACAGGTGGATGAGGTGCTAAGGGGCTTGGTTTAGTGTTTGGTAGGAATGGTTGGACTCAATGATCTGGTGGGTCTCTTCCAACCTGGTTATTCTATGATTCTATGATAGTAAACAACCACAGGTTATCCACTCAAAGGCATGAACTTGGCATGCAGCACTTACCTCCAAAGTCTTCTCTGTTCCTGTCATTCTCCCTACCCCAGGAGATGATACCAGCAGGAAGAAAGACTCTGGGTCACTATAAAAGGAGATTATGGGACAAGGAGGTAGACAGAGGTAAGAAAAACAGGCAGAGCAACTATAGCTGCTGGTGAGAATTTAATTCTTTCCCTCTTTGTGGCTGTTAGTGGGTCAGCTCACTGGGAGAAACCATCTGGACTTCAGCATCTGAATATCCAATATCCCTTCTGGCAGTGAAAAAAACAAACATAAAGTTCCTCCCCTTTCAGCTATCCATAAAACCTAACAACTCTGTTGCAAGTTTTATTCTGTGATTAAAATGGGACTCCTGAAATATGCATAGGCCCCTCGCCTGAAAGGGTGTTTCAGGACCAAGCCCTAGTTTACTGGGAGAAAATAAGAATAACGTCAGAGCTATTATCTCCCCAGGACACATTCTTGAACCCATTTATCTACTAAGTTTCTTTCTGCTTTCCAGCTAAAGACAGCAGGACATGTACATCCCCAGAGGGAGGGGTGAAGAGAATGAAAGAGGTTATTGTCACAGAGGCAATAACCTGAGAAATCTGCAAAGCTGCCTTCATCTTTTCCTTTTGCTGTCCAATGTTTCAGAAACTTAGCTCAGCTGTTGGTGTTTTCTATTAGGCTTACTGTCAAAATAAAAATAAAAGGAAGATAGTGGTTGAAAGAGAAAGAGAGGGAGAAGGGAAAGGATCAACCCTCTTTATTTTATAATTTCAAAAAGGATTATGTTAAACTCCTTTTTTTCTTCCCCCTACATCCCCAGTTTGCTAACATTTACATTTAATCTCAGTGTGAAAACACCAGCATCTTCTTCAGCACAATCCCTCTCCTTCCATCATTCTCCTATTTTGACTGAGGTGTGGGACAATCATCAGATCCAGTTCTTAAAGGTACAGGACCACATTCTGCTTTCCCTTCAATTATGCTGGCAAAGGCCAGCATTACTTGAGGACAAAGAGGAGCATTCTAGAAGGGAAATGTACATAATTTTGGAGCACTCCATGCATCTGGTTCTCTTGCTTTAGTTTAATGATCAAGAAGTTATACAGATCGCAAAAGGAAGTTACCTAATAATTACCTCAATAGTGATCTAGACTCTATGTTCAGAGATTACTGGGGCATGGAAGCAGTCTCAAGAGAATGGTGTCTGGAAATTTTTCCTACTCTATTTTCACATAGTGTTTCATTCATAAGTAGAATGCTAGTACATGCTATGTACAATGCTGTTGCAGTACATACTGTTTTCAGATAAAATTTGCTGCACATGCTTTCAGTATCCAACCAGATCTACATCTCCTTGTTAGTACAAGGCAGGAGATCTATCCTGGAGGAGAGACAGCTGCAGACCATCAAGGCTAAGGATTTCCCAACCTTACCAGTATGACCAGTTGAATGGCCAGGAAGACAGATCAGATAGGAGCCCAGAGTTGTAATGAGGCTACAGGAGTCTTGTGCCTAGCACATTGTGCAAAGATGGATTTTCTGTATTTTCTTTCTCAACTCCAGCCATGCTTTGCAGTTTGGCTCAAACCTTTGCTTCCATGCTATGACTGCATATGCATGTTCAGAAGTTACTTCTACATCTCTTCTGTGCTCACTTCTCTCTTCTACTGTCTGCCCTGCAGCACTGCACAAGTGGGGTTATTCCTTGTCTTCTGTTACACCCCTGCATGCTTTCCTGACCACCTTGTTAATCTATGGGAGCACTGTAAGATTTGCCCAGCTTCTGCTACATCAGTTAATCTCACTGTGCCAGTGGTGTTGCATGGCGGTCGGTCCTCCTTTGGGCTCCTCTGGGGTGTGTGTGTAGGAGGTGGGACATACTGCAAATAGTGGAATAAGTCTGATGTGGTTTTGCTCAACTCCCATCATGCCTTCCTCTAACTCTATTGATGGCATCTAGCCTGTGCAGCCTAGAGGCAAAATGTATTTGTCTTTCCTGCACTCTGGATAGTGATACCACCGCACCCTTTCAATGCTGAGATCTTCTAGGCAGATCCACATTATTATGTAAATTCTGCTTGATGAAACCTAATGTCTGAAGCCTGGTTTAAAGACAGGATGTCACAGCCATGTGAACACGGATGTACGAAAGAGAAAGAGATAGATAGGCATCTTGTTTTGCATTAAGCATTTTCATGTTTCTCCAAAGAGGATATTCACAAAACCTGTGTCTGTAGATAAAAAACCTACCACTGCTTTCTGTGGAGCCTGACATAATGATTTGGCTCCAAGAGAAGCCAAACTGGAAGCATTTCTTCAACTATTTGCATAATTCTTTTGAGCTTTGTGAACTCAAATAAAAGAAGTATTAAATCCAAGCCATTCTTGGTTTGGATTTTAGTACACAAATCTCATTTAATGAGGTTTATTAAGTCTAGTTCTGCTTATCATATCCCCTGTTACAAGGACATACTTAATGCTGAGTGGAAACCAGGCTTCCTGCCCTGCAGAAGTTTTTTTTCCGTTGTCAATAACGATCTGTCTCTGTTAAGACAAACACAACACCTGTCAGAGAAAGAGAGGTTCAACTTCACTCTTTTGTTAAAGGGGTTTCACTTTGTGTAAGTAATAGCTCGTTAAGAAAGAGTGTGAGGAAGACTTTAACTAGGGTTGTAACATTCTCTTGGGATGTGGAGGAGCCAAGTTGGGTTTGCTTGAAGGAAATAGAATGCTTACAAGGGAGGAACTAGAAGGACTCCTCATGTAGGCATTAGACAGATAAGGCTCATCTCAGATGTGAGAGTTACTTGTAGCAATGCACTGTAAGATTTCATTCATCCATTGATGACAGGATGCTCTCTGAAGTTTCACCGAGTTTCTCCTTGGGTTTAGAAATGTTCCCTCCCAGAACTGGTATATATTTTTTCCCCTACCTCAGAAAGCTTCAGTTTCATTTAACTGATGTTTTCCAAGAAGAAACATACTCATCATACAGTTTGCTATCACTTCTAGATTACCTGAATCTCATTGATTTTACTGTTTAAAAAAAGGAGAGATAGCACTCTCTCCCCATCTTCTGCAACATGTAATACTGTGTAAATACTTCTCTTGTTTTAGCCACAGGCAACATACAAGAAATGGGGTCAAGTTGGCCTCCATTACAAGCTTTGCTAATTGTGTACTAGAGGAATAGCTGGGAGCAACGGTAACAGTTCAAGTTGTATGGAAATAAAGCAACTTAGTAATAGGGAATTGTTCAGCTTACAGATACAAGCTACGTTTCTCACAGTGTGGCTAGTACCATTAGTTCACTGCAGGTATGGTGAAAGTCTGGAGCTAATTAGACTGTTCTCTTGGTCTCTCGGCACTTGACAGCACAGCCCAGGATGCACGGAGCAGCTGATACAGCTTCTGACAAATGACAAGTGCAAACATCACGAATGTAAGGTTGCAGTAGTGAAAGCAATTCAATGCTACTGTGCTTTGCAGGTATGAAAGACAGCTTTTCTTCTTATTAACTGAGCTGCTTAAAGAAGTACGTTCCCTCCCTCTATATGCATACACATGCACATATACTTTTATGTATAGTTCTTCAAGGAAAAAGAGGGAGGTGAGCTGTTCTTTCCATTACATTTGCTTTCAAGCTTCTGTGCCAAACTAAAGAAGAAAGTAAGAGCATTTCAGAAGGAAACCAGACCATACCCTTCTCAGTAATGAGAAAGGTAATTTGGTTGTATTTCACCCATGCATTGTGCTGTACACAATCAAGAAATCTTGGAAGATAAGAACAACATTATGCTATCAGTTTCGGTGGTTTGTGGGTGCTAGGCACAACAGAGGCAGTCTGCTCTGGAAGGGATCAGAGAAATGCAGCAGGCAGCAGGCACCACAAGCTAGATTTTCCCTTGAGGAACACGTCTGACACAATTGGCAGCTTATTTCTCCTGCTGTTGAATGTGAGCTGCTTCTGAATGCCTCCCTTGTGTTAGCACTGGTACTGAGCTAAATGCAGGCCTGGTGCCAATGATTACAATTCCCATTAGCTGAACTATGCATTAACTTCAGAGGTTGTGGACCTCTCCATCGAGGGAATAGCCTGTTGTATGCATGCATTATTTTTCTGGAGGAAAAGGAGCTCTCTTGTTTGCCTGTTGTGCACTCACACAATCTGTTTGTTTGGCTTTCTTTTGTTCTTTAGGAAACTGGCACTATTGAAAACAGTTTTTTAAAGGCCCTGGGCCAGTTTTGTCACCACACTGTAGCATTTTAGGATGTCAAGCAACGTGGCACAGGGCAGCTGTAGGCTGCTGGGTATGAGAACGTACTCAGCAAAAGGCCAACAGGAAGGCCAGGAAGTTTGCATCTACCTCTGCCCCACCATTCACATCCAGACAAGGTGAGAGGATACCCTGTGAGCCTGAGCAGAAAGAAAGGGATCAAAGCTGGGAAGAAAATCTCCTGAAAGCTGCAATGGTTTATGAGATCTCTTTTGAAACTAGGACATTAACTGTGGTTTACAGTCACCTTTGCTCCTTTATCCTCGAATGAATCCGCCATCATGGACAGATTTTACTGTAAACTTGAACAGTTAAATCAATGAGCTGTTTATCCTTGTGAAGCCTAAGATACAGTCTAGGGCTTTAAGATGCTATTCAATTTACAGCTGTTTATCATAAAGTGTCCTGATTCACAAGTGGGAAAAGTGTGTCTTTTACAATCAACCAGCATTTCATGTGTTCAGGGTATGGATCACTACTCTAGTCAGTGTAGCCTAGAAGGTTTAATTGGTTCTGAGCCCCTTTTCCTCTCTGGCTTGTGTGTTATTTTCTGTGCTATCAATATAACCGTGTGTATCAGCTCTTGTCATTATGATCGGGTTGCTATTTCACAAAAGGAAGCCAAGGAAAGGCCTGGCGAATTGAGGAGCTAGTGCCTGCTGCCGCTCTGGGGTGTCCTCACACCCTCCCACCACTGAAACAGGTGTCTTGATTCTTAACTTGATCATTTTTTCATCCCTTAAGGTTGCTAAACAATGTGACATCCACCTATAGGGAAGTTCAGAAGGAGGATCCAGGGAACTACAGGCCTGTCAGCCTGACTTCAGTGCTAGGAAAGGAGCAGATCATCTTGAGTGACNCGGCTTGTGTGTTATTTTATGCTATCAATATAACCACGTGTATCAGCTCTTATCATTATGATCAGGCTGCTGTTTCACAAAAGGAAGCCAAGGAAAGGCCTGGCGAATTGAGGAGCTAGTGTCTCCTGCCGCTCTGGGGTGTCCTCCCACCCTCCCACCACTGAAACAGGTGTCTTGATTCTTAACTTGGTCATTTTTTCATCCCTTAAGGTTGCTAAACAATGTGACATCCACCTATAGGGAAGTTCAGAAGGAGGATCCAGGGAACTACAGGCCTGTCAGCCTGACTTCAGTGCTAGGAAAGGAGCAGATCATCTTGAGTGACATTATGTGGCACTTACAGGATAACCAGGTGATGAGGCCCAGTCAGCATGGGTTTATGAATGGCAGATCCTCATAGTAGATGAGGAAAAGTCTGTGGATATTGTCTACCTAGATTTTAGAAAAGTCTTTGACATCATTTCCCACAGCATTCTCCTGGACAAACTGGCTGATCATGATTTGGATAGACATACTCCACATCATATAAAAAACTGGCTGGATGGCTGGGCCCAGAGTGTTCCGGTGAATGGAGTTAAATCTAGTTGGTGGCTGGTCATAAGTGGTGTTCTCCAAGGCTCACTGTTGGGGCCAGTTCTGTTTAATATCTTTATCAATGATCTGGATGAGGGCATTGAATGCACCCGTAGCAAGTTTGCAGATGACACCAAGTGTGCAGGATGGTTGATCTGCTTGAGGGAAGAAAGGTGCTACAGAGAGATCTGAACAGGCTAAATCAATGGGCTGAGGAAAGTTCTACAGTATTCAACAATGACAAAAGTCAGGTCCTGCACTCAGACCACAACCACCCCGTGCAATGCTACAGACCTGGGGATAAATGGTTGGAAAGCTGCCCAGCAGAAAATGACGGTGTTGGTCAATGGCTGGTTGCATATGAGCCAGCAGTGTGCCCAGGTGTCCAAGAAGGCCAATAGCATTCTGTCTGCCTCTCACAACATGAAAGACTTCGAGGTGCGGGAGGGTGTTCTGAGAAGGGCAATGAAGCTGTTGAAGGGTCTGAAGTACAGGTCTTACATGGAGTGGCTGAGGAAACTGGGGCTGCTTAGTCTGGACAAAAGGTGGCTGAGGGGAGATCTTATTGCTCTCTACAACTGCCTGAAAGGAGGTTGTCATGAGGTGAATGTTGGTCTCTTTTCCCAAATAACAAGTTATCGGGCAAGAGGAATTGACCTAAAGTTGTGCTAGGGGAAGTTTAGGCTAGATATTGGGAAATATCTCTTCACTGAAAAGTTTATCAAGCACTGGAACAGGCTGCCTAGGGAGGCAGTTGAGTCACCATCCATGGAGGAGTTTAGAAGACCTGTAGATGTGGTGCTTAGAGACGTAGTTTAGTGATGAACTTGGTGGTGTTAGATTTAAAGTTGGACTCAATAACCTTAAGGGCCTTCTTTAACCTAAATGATTCTATGATTCTGTGATTCTCTAAATATCACTGTTGATTAAGTTATTCAGGAATGAATCATGATTAGATCTGTTTGAATAAAATAAGATGAAAATTCTTTTCTCTCTTCTTTGTCTTTGGGACTCACTAAAACCCAGGGCTTCAGCAGAGGTGAAGGCTCATGTATGTTTGATATGGCACAGACCATAAAGATTTTATGGTCTAAAGAGAGAAACAAATAAGGAACAAGAGCAGCATTGTCTAACCTTTTCTGCACACAGGGAACAAAAGCAGAGAAAAGTCAATGCTTTACTTGAAGTTTGCCTTTTGCCTGAAGCCTGCATCACACTGAGAAAGAAATGGAAGAGCCCTTGAATTCCTCTTGAAGACCTTTGCCACAAAGTTGTTCTTATATTTGGAAACCTTGCTGCTTCAGAAAATGATTAATTGCTTCTCTGGAGGTCTGACAGCCAAGCATACTGGTAGCATGAAAATGTAACTCTTGCATTTGTAAAGATCTGCTCATTCTCACTGGATCTGAGGTGGCAGGCACATGTCAAGACTTCAATTTTTTGAGGAAGTTTTAAGTTCTAGCACCCTCTCTAGCTGCAAACTGGCTTAAAGGGCCTATTTAGGTACCTAGAAAGTAGGAAAATGTTTTGCAGCAGAAATGCAATTGCTTTGTGTTTTCTCAACATAAAAAAGCCCAGTGGGGAGAAGAATGATATTTTGCAGAGAGGAATGTTCATTCTAAGGTATTGTAAGGTTCTGACTGCTTTGCAAGTTACCTGTTGCATCTCTCACTGCTTTACCCACACATCTGCTCAAGGAGAAAGGAAGAGCTGGACACTCATCTGCTTCCATCTGGAGGGAATAAATTGAGTTGTCCTCTCACATCACTCCTAAAAATCACCCACACTCCCTCAAAGAGCCCTTCCAGTGCTACACTGGGGTAAACAAATGGGAATATCAATGTGTTGAATTTCAGAAGCAGTAGGCAGAAGTTTTCATAGCAGAGGCAATTGAAATCTAACTTTCATGTTGTGCTTCCCATTTACTCCAGTCTTATCTCAGATCTTTCTAGAAAGAGTTCAGCTCTGTTCAGTTCCTGTGCCTATATGCTAATGCCATAACCTCATCTGCATTTGGTGTTCATTCTTAATCCATTCCTGTCATCTTCATTGTATGATCCAGCCTTATTCAACTCCTCTTTTATGTTACATAATGCCACTGAATCACACTCTGCCTCTAATACTACCACCACATAATCTATCTTTTCTGTGTCCCTAATCTCTCAGTTTTATAATTATTTGCCAGAGACTTTGCCTTTCTTTTCACCCCAGGACAATTTCCTTTCACAATTTCAGCAAATTTATGAATCTAGGGTTATACTTTAAACTAAAAGACAAAATCTGTAGAAAGTTCTGGTCTGGCTGTTCTTGGTAATGATTTGTGGTAATGATCTTATATTTATTATTTGGTTTTTCTCAGCTCCAGAGATGGTATAATTTATTAATGGTTTTGTATTCTCAAGATCTGATTTTGTTTCAGATTTAACATCTCATGGCTGTATTTAATAAAGAGACTTTTTTTCTGCTGTTCTGAGGATTTAATCATAAAACTCCCCCTGTGAATGTTCACTGCTGGTGGAATTGACTTTCTAGGCTGAAAGGCAGGAAATTCTCTGCATAGCAGACCTTCCTTTATGATATTAGCAGTGATTTGCAACACAAAATTCTTGTCTGCTTCATTTCAGACCTCCTCCTACAGTAGCATTTCTATCAGCATTTTCTTTTGCTTAACTGCAAGTCATGGCCTTGGTGTTTGCATTGGCTTCATGCCACTGGAGCTTGCATTGACAGCCAACAGGTTGAAAAACCACATAACTGATGGAATCTTTGAAAAGTTTCATTTTCCAAAAGGGCTATGATGCATTAGCCAGCAAGAATTACATGCTTATAAGCTGGTATAAACCAGCGCAGATTCTCTAAGGTAGGTGTAGTTCTAGTGATTTACATCAGTAACTGCCCTAGCAACCACAAGGAAAATTAACAGTCTATATTTTATAAGGTGCAACAAGAGAAAGAAGTCAGAATCACATAAGTGGCTTTCCATGCTAGCTTCTACTGACTACTGTGTGTCCATGTTCCTCCCTCTGTGGGTTAGTGTGAGTGGCACCACCTTGACTCGTGCCTGAGGAAATGAACAAAAAATCCCATGTGTGTTGTCTTGAAAATTTTGAGAATAATAGGTGGCATCCATAATTTTTATGTAGTGCAACACATATTTGACCCAAGCAGCCTTACTGGCACATTAGAATCATAGAATCATAGAATCACCAGGTTGGAAGAGACCCACTGGATCATCGAGTCCAACCATTCCCACCAATCTCTAAACCATGCCCCTCAGAACCCCATCCACACATGCCTTAAACACCTCCAGGGAAAGTGAGTCAACCACCTCCCCAGGCAGACCATTCCATTGCCTAATGACCCTTTCAGTGAAGAATATTTTTTTTATGTCAAGCCTGAACCTCCCCTGGTGGAGCTTGAGGCCATTTCCTCTTGTTCATTTCCTCCCTGTCACTTGGGAGAAGAGGCCAGCTTCCTCCTCTCTACAACCTCCCTTCAGGTAGTTATAGAGAGCAATAAGGTCTCCCCTCAGCCTCCTCTCCTCCAGGCTAAACAACCCCAAGNTTCTACGAACTCTTCTATTACGAGAGTCCATGGTTTAGCATGGCTGGGCTCAACTGTGAGCATGTTAACTTTGCTCTGAGCCATATTAACAGCCCCAGTTTCAGTACCTAAGCTATCTGTCCAGTGCCTGGGGAGAAAACCTGATGTCTGAAAATGATTCACGTAATAGAGATTGAAACATGGAAACTGTCTAAGCTAGTCCAGAGGAAATACCAAGAAAAAAAGGAATATATTAATTTTTTTTTGTCTCTTTGGAGCTTAAAACTGGTGGGAGTTAATTGTCTCTGCTTAGCTATTAATTGTAAATATGAATCCTCTCCTGGCTTTTTATATCTAAAAAAGGAGAGAGATCTTTTCTTAGCTAATTACTGTATTCAACTATGATCCAAGAACCTGGATTCAAATATCTCTTGTTTCTGAGACAACATGAGCTTTTATTTTTCATATGAGCCTTGTGAATAATGAAATATCAATGGAATGTAACTTGCTTCAAATTATAAAGATAGGTCAGTAGTAAGACCTGCAGCTCGTATAAATGCTGTGATGATGGTAAGAGTCACTTTTGTATTCCTTCTTTCTGTCACAACAAATATTTAATTGCCTCCTGTAGATAGTAACAGATTTAGCAAAAGAGTTGAGAAGTTCCACCCCAGAAGATTCTGTAACTCAGGACTTAAAGTTATCTCTTATGGTACAGATCTCCTAAGGCAAAGAAAGGATCTGAGACAGGACATCTTATAAAGCAGGCAACTTCTCAAACAATCAAGTCACAGAATAAAATATGTGCCCCATCTGCTTACTGGTTATGTGGAAAAACCCTAAAATGTGCAACATGGAACTTGAGAAATCCTATTTTTGTAAATATTAAGGAAAGTCTTGATATTTTGTTTGAAATATGAAATCAGAGGTGAGCAGCTCAATATTTTCATGGTAGAAAAAGTCATACAAGCATTTAAGGAGCTGCACAGGGGAAGCTTAGGCACACAAAGAATTCAGATATCTGCAAAGCTGCATGGGCAGAATTTAAATTTTGGTTATTTAGATCTGTAAAGTGTCAGCTCAGCATCTAAGTGAGCTCTTGCAAATGTGAGCTTAGGCAGCTAGATCAAGGTAGCAAGGGATCTCTAGGACAGAAAGACAACTAAAAGATGCTTCAAGATCCCTTCTAACTTACAATTCCATTGCACTGTATGGCCATGTAAGGTTCATCCTCACTCTTTGTTGCTTTGAAGGCTGGTGAGATTCTACCGCCCAGACTGATGCTGCAGGAAGCTGCAGCCTCAGCTGATGGGCTGGCAAGAGGTTTCATGGATAATGAGGGTCAAGTGCCCGCAGTCCAACTTCAATGGAACTTCTTTTCTTCTTGTGTGAGCTTATGTACAGCTAATTTTTTTTCTCTTTTTGTGCTCTTAGTTTTGAGGTACTTATTAGCTTTTGTGGAAGCTACTCTTTCTTTTCGGTTAGTGGCACTGGTGCTGTATGAACTGCTGCAGTGCCAGAACAGGGCCTTATACTTTGGGCGGAGGAATGGATCAGCTCTTGGTTTCTAGCCCCAGCTCTACCATCAATTCATTCAGTGAGTGAGTCACTTTTTGTGTCTCCATTTATCCATCTCTATGGTGGAAAGAAGACCAATGTCTGTGTCATGCACCTATATTGTTCCACTGTGCCAGCATCCTAGCAGGCAGATGGGCAGGGCTCTGGCTTGCAGAGCACAGTTTCTGATTCAGAGGAACTTGTACCCTATACACACTTTGTTTTGAAATTGAACTAGGGAAAATATATAAAAAAAATCTGATAGAAGATTTGCAAAGAAGTCTCACAGTGATTGAGGGATCAAGGCAGACTAGGACCCTGCTTTGGGTTTGGTAGAAGCTCATCAAAGCAAAGCCAAACTGACACCATGAGCTGCTATTCTCCAGAGAAAAAGAGATTATCTTTCTTGGAATACCCACAGGCTGCTGATCTTGGATCACCTATTGCGTTGTTTCTCCTTCTATTCTCTTTTTAGAATATAAGTGGTGAGCTACTAATGAGGACATAGAGGTACCTCACCTGAAGCACTGGTCACTCCGAGTATCTCCTGGGAAACACTGTTTCTATACTCCCAGCCTGCTGAAGTTGTCTTTTCACCAAGACAGCATCTGTGATCGGAAGGAAGGGCAGCTTTGGAGTACCATAACCAGCTCTCTGCTCTCACTGTATGAGGACAGCTGAAATACAGCTGGCAGCTTTCTGTTCCATCTTCACCCACGCCTCTCCTCCCTGCTCACTGCCAGGTTTCTTAAGAAGACTGTGGGAGTAGCACTGTGTACAGAAAGTCACTGACAGCATCAGGGTGGAGGTTGGAAAAGCTTCTCCCTTGGTATCTAGTCATATTAGCAAGAGTAGCAGAAGTTTTTACTTCAAACTGCCTGCCAGAGGCAGCAGTCAGTCATCTCTTTCCTGTGCTTGAAAGATCTCATAGATACTGGGAGCACTGGAGGACTTGTAGCTTCAACACCTAAAGTTTTAAGAATTGACAAAACATAAATATTCACCTTAACATAACTGTGACAATGTCTAGCACTACCCTGATTTAAGACCTGAATACAGGCCAGCAGACCAGCTCTCATCACCTAGCTTCAGGGCATGATACTCTCTCCTACCAGATGTACCTTCTGGATGAATTCTTCACCATAAACCTCTTCCTCTTGTTACTTCCAAAGTAATCTTGGACCATTTAATATTTATAAATATTTAGGATTTCTACTCTGCTTCAGCATTGATTATAGTTGCAGTGATTCAAACCTCCAGCATAGGCAGAAACTGCCTTGAGCAGAAGCTAAGCAGCTATATAATAAAACAGTCATTAGATGAATAGAAGCTGTATCATTGAAATGCCCTGAGCATGTTTGAGAGATTTGTTTCCTGGCTTCACCTGGATGACTTTTTAATAGGGAGGATATGTACATACATTCATCCTGCTGAGAAAAAAAATCTCATTTTAAGGGGGAAAAGGGGCATTTACACTTCTTGAGGAGATGCCAAAGGGAAAACATTCTTTATTTTACATGGACCTGTTATATTCACAGCTGCATTTCCTGTAAGAAAACAGATGCGAGTGCATCATTCACAGTCTTAAAGTCAAATTTGTCCTAGAGATGTGGTGCACACACAGAGGAAGTCAAAGCTGAAATGTCTAAAGACTGCACTGTGGGGCCTTGAACCACAGATGGAGAGCATTTGTATCTAAGCTCAGGTATGGAAATAGCTGCTAGAGAAGGTTCTGTAGCTGAACTCAGAGAAAGAAGTAATAATTTTAAGAATTGCATTCAACATAGCTTCAGATCAACATTTCTAGGGTATGAAAAAGGAGAGATCAGTTATCATTTTATACCCTTCTGTACCTTTGACCCATATCCCAGTCTTATCACATATGTTTTCTGTTTCTTTCAGCCATTGCTCCTCTGTTGCTCCTAGGGTGCTTGATCCATAGGCTGAAGATGGATGTGAAGACTAGGGAAGGAAGTTCCTGGGATTCTTCTCCTGTTGCTTTCTAAGCTGGTTATATAAAGCAGTGACAATGAATGAGCAGAAAGCAAAGCCATCCTGCAGGCCTCTTTCTGCAAATAGTTCCAGTTCTGGTTTAGAGGGAGATGGAGCCTGTCTGGCCTCCTTCATCCTCTCTTACCAATTGCCATTTCCTTAAATGTAAACAATGAAATGATACAGCACTCAAAAGAGCTTCCACCATGGAAAATGTGTTCCTTTATCGCTTAAATTTAAATTTAAGTAAGTAAAGTAGATTTAAAATTTTCTAATTGTCTTTAATTTTTCAAGCCTGCAATGCATATCCTATGTGCCACTTCTCCCTTGCCTACCTCCCTTTGAAATATCTTGTTCATAGACCCTATCAACATTAAGATTGTCATGCCAGGGCAGCTAGGCTGATGTAGTTAAGTTAATGAAGGCATCTACATCCACTGTTTCTGCTTGCTAGAGGGCTTTCTCTAAAATTGATTACTAAATTAAAATGTACATCCTCAAGGCCTCCTTACTGCTTGACTTCTTTCCAGTAGGAGTTATACAACAATATCTTTTCCTCTGCAGCTGACAGATGATGACCCCCTTACTATGGTGCAACTTGCACCTTCTTGATGCAAATCACCTTGATACATATCGTCTCAGAACTGGCCATGCTGATGACTGGACCCACCTCCTTCAGAAAGCAACTCATATTGTCCTAAGTGACGTACCTAAGCTAAGTAGGAATAACCATCCTCTTGTGACATCTGTCCTTCTCTTTTCCCCTCCCTAGGGAACCTAAAACTAGTTTGCTCCAACTCCACAACTTCTGGACAGATAAATATGAGCAAGCATGCTTTAAGCTTGCATACATATCTGTCCATAATAATCCTGTTAACAGGAAGAGTATAAAATGAGAGAGATAGCTAACAAACCTCTGCTTGAATTATAACTTTTGTCATCCCTTGGCATGTAAAATACTTTCTTGCATTCATTGCTGTTCATGTGGGAGTAACCTGAAGCAGTCCGAGCATAGGAAAATCTGTACGTGTAGGAAAAGAAGTAGAGTCGCCTAAAGCAAGACAACCTTATTTGACCTTCCTTCTTCCTTTACAGCTGGTGTTACTTGAAGCTGGGACAGAGAAGAATGAGGGGACTGAAGCTAAGGCCAGACTTTGGCATGAGGTAGACAGGAGCTGAGCAGGTTTTCTCCATGCTTTGCTGCCAGTGTCTATTAATCCTGAGCCACAGTGCCCTCTGTCATTCCAGTATTTGGTCCTTTCCCTTAATTCTTCTATTTATACCTTCTGAGCTTAAGTCTCCTTTCTTACGTGCCAGTTTTACACCAGTGTAAACTCATGGGTATCTGTGAATTTGTTCCTGGCTTACCTATAAAAGAGAAGAATTAAAATCATCACTTCTAGGCACCAAATGGAATAACTCCTATCCCTTGATTCTACTATTCTACTAAATAGTCAGTGTATTCCTATTTTTCATCAGCCTGTTCCAACACACAGCCAACTGTTGTTATCCCAGTGCTGTTTTCCCTCACAGTACCCCTAATGCTACTGATGAAGCTGTACCAGGGACAGTACCTACCTGCAGCCTCCTCTGTGCTGGGTCGCTCTGAGATAAAAGATTCCTGTGTTGTCTTCCCTGTGGCAAGTACCAACAAGATGACTATCAGTAGCCATTTTGTTCAGCATCACCTCTCCACATTCAGCCTGGCTACAGCAGATTTTCCGTAGGATTGCTTACTGTTCCTCATAGTACCGTTGACGAGAGCCAGTTAAGGATCTGAAACTTCCTGTTCTCCGCACCAGTCAAGCAGAAGAAAAGGCCAGGACCTGTCTTGCAGAACTGAAGTCCAAGTGCAGCGTTATATGTTCTTAATAAAGGAGTGATTATATGAATCACAGTAGCAAAATATTCTTGCAGAGCAGATGCCCCACTCCCTGACTTAAGTTTCCAAGGGCAGCTGTACATCATTCCAAAGAAGGCTTTTGCCTTAGACACAGGATAGTGTATAGCCCACTGTGCTACAGAGGAGTAGGCACAGGGCTAAGATTCAAGATTCTTTAATGAAGTTACTTGTGGCTGTTTATTGGACAAAAATAAATTCCAACTGGCGCATATAACAAATGAAACTCAGCTACAAAAATGTAATGATATTTATTCACACAGCTGCCAGAAAACTCACATGCACCATGAGTCATTCCAGATGTGGATAAAAACAAAGTCTGTCTGTGAAAGTAAGTTCCCTGATCCCGAAGAGACTTGGTTTGGGTGAGGAGCTGCACGCTGACTTCAGCTGTACTCAGAAGACAAGACAGGTTCTCCTTCAAAGGGGGAGGGGAGAGGAAAAGCCATTTATTTATTCCTGAAAAGAAAAGAGGTAGGAAATTGAAAAGCTAATATAGAGTTAGACATATTTATTTTAAAGAAAAGGATGCTTTGGAAGACTTTGCTGCTGCTGTTGTTCTATTACAGTGCTCATGCCACTGCTACTCACAGATGGAGCAGAGGTAAGATTTAAACATGAAAAAATATTTCAGAGAAAACTTTGAGTTTATAGATTTGGTCTGAAATTATGTTCCATTATATATATATA
>WAAB01019260.1:0-15249 GCA_013389865.1 Piaya cayana
GGTCTGCAAGTGCACATTGCTGCTCCTGTTGAACTCATCCATCAGGACTCCTGAGCCTCCTCTGCAGGGCGGCTCTCAAACCATTCTTTGCCCATCCTGTATTTTCACTCGGGATTGTGCAAGCCCAGGTACAGGACATTCCACTTGGCCCTGTTGAACTTCATGAGGTTTGCACAGGCTCACCTCTCAAGCCTGTTAAGGTCCCTCTGGATGGCACCCTTTCCCTCCAGTGTTGACCGTGCCACACAGGCTGGTGTCACTGGCAAACTTGCTGAGGCTGCCCTCAATCCCACTGTCCATATCTCTGACAAAGATGTTAAACAACACTCGTCACAATACCAACCCATGAGGAATGCCACTCTTCTCTGATCTCTGCTTGGATATCGAGCCATTGACCACAACTGTCCAAGTGTGACCATCCAGCCAATACCTTATCCATCAAGTGGTCCACCTGCCAAATCCATATTTTCTTACATAACGGTTTATAGGACATGCTGGGTTTGGCTTCTTCTAAGGCTGAGAAGTTTGTTGTAAAAGGGAGCCGAGTTCTCATTTTAACATTCTGTCAAGTAATAGAACTTTCCAGAGATTTTATATTATTTCAAAGTCTTTTGGCAGTTGTTCTACTTTAGTGATCTGTCGTGATTGTGCAACAAAAGAGCTTGTAAGAAGGGGGAAAACTCTAAATTGAAATATCCTTTAAATGTATCTGGTTACTTTCAGGATCAGAATTCACTGTCACACTTTCTGGTATAGCACTGGAATAATACTTTCTTTAAGCTTTTAAGATGAAAAAATGTCTGAATTGCAGATCATGGGTAATGTAGAATATAGTCAACAATTTCACAAGTGGCAGGAGCTTGACCAAAACTGATAAGTACAATTGTAATTGTAGAACTTACATTGTCAAAAGGACATATACTGGTGAAAACTGAAGCCATATGAATCAGTCAGGATGTGTGCTCTTCAGAATTATTCAGCTGCACCAGTTTTAGCAACAATGGTGCCTGAGGACATGTCTTAGAGTAAGTCTCTGGCAATCACATAAAATAACTGTCCAGAAAATTATATTCCACCTGCATCTCAAGCAAACTGAACTCCAGTGCATAGGGAGGAACACGTCAGCATCCTTGTATCACATGCATGAAAGCTGAGGTTAAAGACATAACCCCAAAGTTGCACAGAGGCTTCAACTTCAATTACTGCAGTGAGAGCTAAGCATTCCTAAGCCTGAGTCTGAAAGCTACAGTAATCCTAGAGTGTCAGAAGTAAAGTAGACCAAAAATTGAGATCTATTGCTTTTGCCATTCATTCACTAAAGGAAATGCTTTGAGAACAGCTTTTTAGAATTTGGATGCCTGGTATTTTTGACAAAACTCTCTAGGATGAAGCATCTGGTGAAAAAAGTTTGAGAAGCATTAATTGTGACTGCCTTCTCCCTGTTTAATATTATTTGCTTGAGGTTTCTGATTCCAACAGTAAATGCAGAATAAACCCAAGTAGTTCCACATTTGTTGGGTTCGGTTACAATTTACCCAAAGGGCAACAATGCTCTGTTAGCTGAAAAGAAACTGCTCTGTCTCTCTGTTCTTGACTTCTTGAGACTGAGAAACTAACACCATCCTGACTAAACATGTTAGTGTTATGGGGTTTTTTAAAAAAAATGCAATGTCCTTCTACCTATTTTCAAAATAATAAATATCGCTAGTCAACAACTGTCCTACATGTAACACAGTCAGGAAGTTCCAATTAAGTTTACACCTCAATACAAATATACAAAAATGAAAAGCATGCAGTTACCAGTATTAAAGAGATATTTGGTCTCTTTGTAGAAATGTTGTGCAGTAACTAGGTAAACAGAAGTAGGAAACTTGACAATTCAAATCTACAGGTGCTCAGGCAATTTGCTGACTTAAATGGAACCAGGATTTCTTTATGATCCTGCAGTTACTGTAGTGTCAGACAAGGCTATGTTCACTTTTAAAGACATGATAAATATTGCTGGGAAATTGTAATTTATGGGTATTGCAGAAACAGTCAATAAGCCTTCTAAGATTCTCTGTTTAAATCCCACAGAGAAAAAGTTGTAAACCCTTGAGGTTAACAGCTGTGATGAAGATTCCACTTGCATTGACAGTGTTTTCTTCCTCTAGTATAGGCAGAAATGGTCAAGGGCAGATTATTCTTTCAGTGGCAAAAAAACTTTTGCAGTGAGTTCTGCCCCCTGGATTGCCTTGGATAAGGGAGTGCTTGCTGGTTTGTAATTAATCGCTAGTAGCTAGGTAAGTATTATCATATTTTTAGAATTCTGCATGAACCTAGGAGTTCCTAATAGGTAAGTTCCTAGTAGGTATACAGAAAGGACATTGTAGCAGAAAGCTGCCTGAATGGTAAGTGATCATGTTTATAAAATTTATTTTATTTTCCTCTTGTCCTAGTTCCCCTTCCCTAATCTTCCTCTTAGGAGCAGTTGAAAAGCATGTGTTCTTCTGTATTATTTATATTGTCAGATTTGGGAAGTTTCTTACCTGACAAAGAGGCTTTAAGGTTTCTATATGCTGTATGCAGCGTTGATTTGTTTAGCTCGCTTCCTCTGAGGCGTGTTAATACATTACACTGGAGTTGGATGACTTTTACAGACACTATTCACAGTAACTGTGAATCTCTTGTAAACAGCCAGGAGTTTTGACTGGTTTAAAATACAAATCAATAGTCTTTCTGCAGTTAAGCAGATCATGTAATTTCTAATATAATTAAACAAACAGCAGCATGAAGATATTATCACCTAAAAACAGGTGCTAGAAGTAAACAAATGCTTTCATTGATTCTCTTAGATTTAATTAAAATTTCAGAAAATCCCCATCCTGTCTCTTTCTTTGGCCTTGTGGAGTATCAATATTGTGTAGGCATGGCTTCCTCATTAGTTTCTGGTGCTTTAAGAACAAGTATCATTGCACTTAGACTTAAGGATATATTCTGCAATGTTTATACATGGGAACAAGAGGTATTTGTAGCGAAGAGATTATTGTCATGAAGGATTTTTCTTTTTTAAGGTCTCCCTCTCCATAACAACGTTGGAAATTGATTGATATAGAGAATCTGAGATTTCTATTGCTGACAAGAAGCTTAATACTTGTGAGTGGTGGGGTGAGGGCTCGGTGTGTGCAAGAAAAATTATCTCTGTGAATAACAATGACAAAACAATGGGTATGAATGACAGAGTATTGGTAGAATGCAAACGGATATTTTAAAATTCACTTTTAGAAAAATGTCAAAGTTTCCAACTGCTGCAAATCTAATAACAGTTGATCAGTAAGTGATGGTTGTGAAGAGCTGCTCTTATGATATTTATGTCACCCATTTGCCCCACAGCTGGCACGAAAATCTTCTGACTTCTTTGGCAATGATTAGTGGTCAGCATAAAAAGAACAATCCCAAAGTCTGGATTGCTCAGAACTACAGATACATAGGCAAAGTCTGCTCATGATTTGTATCCATTACTCCTCAGAGAGAGACAAAGACTACAACCAGAGAATTTGAATGCAGGAAATCAGACCCTACTATGTTATAAATGCATGCTGGAAGATGTTTAAATCTTTCCACTTATTATGCTTAGTGCAGTCCTATAGAGATGGGATTCAGGAGAAGCATTTGATCAATATTCTGATCATTGCTGTGGTAGGAAAAACTGCTAGCTGGAGAGGTAAAGATCTCTGCTAGGATGGAAGAGAGAAGGGATTAGTTCAGGGGCACCCTACAGGGTACAGCCTACACTTGTACTGGAAGAAAAAAGACGTTTTAAAAGAATGACATATAATTCTAGCATGCAATGTCCCCATGGGAAATAAAAGTCAAGTGCACCAATAGATGGAAAAGGAAAATGCCATGGAAGGCAGTAAATCAAAAAGTAATTGATTGGAATATTTAAAGAGTCTAATTTAAGTTGCTGAAAGTGGGACAATGGCATACTGCAAAAGTCTGAGGTTTTAAAAGGAGAGACTTGCAAAACTTAACGTGCCACCCTCTTCATTACTCCCCAGAAAGTGCATGCTGGAGGAGCACAGTAGTTGACCCTAGAGGACTTGAGCATTTTGGTACTGTGTATCTTCAGTGTTGTCAATAGCTTCACAATTTAAAATCAGTTTAAACCTGAAGAATTAGGCCATTAAACCCTAGATTTCATGGGAATGGGAACTCCCTAGAAGCACTGCTGTTCTCTGATTAGCATTGAAGCTTCTTGGATGCTGAGGGCACCCTAGTCTCAAAGTTCTATAGCTACCATTTCCATCTGTTTCCTGGCTTGTACTGCATTGAATGCTTATTAGGACTAAATTAAGGTCATTCAAGCTACTGATAATTCTAATGAAGTTACACACTTCTGTCATCTCTTCTACGTTTTTCACTAATAATTTCATGTTTGATTTTGGTTGTATCTTAACATTTTCAATTGAAATGGCAATTATTCTTTGTCAGAACCTAACCATTAGTCTTGTCAAAAAGACATATGATGCATTAGCTTAAGGGCAACTGCTAATAACTACGTAGGTGACATTCGATTACACAGGATGAGCAAGTCTACATGTATCTTTGTCAAGTGGTCAGGATTTGCATACCCTGTAGTTTATACTATTCGAGAGTGCTGAACTAATCATACAAAACCAAACTAAACCAAATTTCAGTTTGGCTTTGATACCATTTTGCTATATTTAACATCTGCTCCCTTCTGGGTTCATTGAAGTCTTTTTACATTCATGTTTTATAACTGCAGCTGAAATGAGCTTGCTGAAGGAGGTGTGAGTGGGGTCATTTAGTTGCCATATAGCCTCTGTAAACATTTGTGAAGACAAAGTTTCCTGATTACTGGGAGAAAGGCACCGAATGATATTTTCTTGTATAGTTTCAGCTTGTGCAAGATATCCTTTGCTTTGCTAGATCCTGCTATCCTGCTCTGGTTATGCTTGCTTTCACTTCTTACCTTTCAAGAATGTTTTAGGACAAGAGAAAGCATCCTGCATCTTGTTTCATTGCCAGTGGACTGAAAGGTCAGATTTTGGAGTATTCAGGTGCATTTGGGATTCTCATGTCACATCTGTATCTTTGGAGCTTTAAAAATCAGGTTCCACTGATAGAGCTGAAATAGGCCCATGTGTTTTCTCTGTTGTGAGAAGAATAGGAATTTGCATCAGCTGTGCATGAGGAAGGGGAATAAGCTACTGTGTTGGTATGATGCAAATGTATTTTATTTCCATATGAAGAGAGAACTTCTCATGGCAAAGATTTTTTTATTTTTACTTATACTGAAGTATGTAGTGTTCCTTACCTCTTAACACACTAGTGGGCCTCCATTTTCTCACAGAGTTTGGCTTGATACATTTTCTGGATAAGATTGTGGCTGCCTTGAAGTCAGTAGCAGAACTCGGCAAAGTTCAGGAGATGACATTTCACACACTACAGATGCCTGTGTTTGTTAATTCTGCTTTCAGTGGTTAGTGTACAGACATTGTTAGCCCTGTGATTTACCTTTAATTCTGTGCTGCTGTGCTCTTTACTTCATTCAACAAGGAGAAGGAAATCAATGGATCATTTTACTTTGCTTTGTGAGTCCTTTTAATTTTCTGCCTGATTTTCTACAAGACTTCTATGTTGGAGTAACAGGCACCATAGTAGAGTGTGTGACATTTCAAATCCAAACCACCTACCTCTAATTATTTGAGCAAACTGTACCTACAACTTCCCTTTAAGCCTTCAGAAGACATATACGATGCCCACCACCATCTTTGTTCTGAAGAGATCCTCTATTTATCAGCTTGTACGTTTCAGAGTGAGAAGTTTGGTTTACTTATCTTCCTTTCTGCATCTCCCTATGCTGCCTGAGGGAAACATCCCAGAACCCGTCTGACTATTTTATCAGTTTATTTTTAGGTACTGTCCTACTTCCCTGTAGTGCCTGCCCAGGCCATGCTGTCCTTTGACAGTCTGTTGTCAGGACTTACCCAGTCCTACTTGTCTCTTTACAGGGACTTCAAGGTACAGACCATGCCTTCTCAAGTCATGAACATGTTACAGACTAGTTTCCACAATCCCTTGCCTTCTAAAAGCTGTGTTCCTTATTTACACTTTTAGCTATCTAAGGTAATCTAGCTAACCTGGCACCTAAACATTTAAGTATCCCTTTAGGAGAGCAGACAACATACACATGAAAAAGACTGGTCCTCAGGTACACAAACTGAGAACCTGGTGGCAAAAAATCCCCATGGACAGCACTGTGAGTACACAGGAATGATTTTTTTCCCCCAGTTATTACTGCAATGGTCCCACCAGCATGTTTCCACCTCAGATCACCTTTATATCACATCAAGAAAACATAAATCCTTCATGAAAGAATCCCACAGGTGTCTTCTGCAACAAGACACAAGTTGTGAAGAAAATTTAACTGTGCAAAATTTGCACAGAGTTCCTAGAAATGTAAATGTACATAAGCTTATTATTTCTTTCCTAATAACATAAGAAAGTGTAGTGATTTTTTTTGGTTTTGCACCTTAGAGTAAACCTCCTGCTTGTATCCAGAGCAATTTTGAATTTACCATAATGTGTCCTTTTGAAAGGTGGGGGCCTGGCTTTCTCTCCAGTCCCTGCCCTGTGGGATTTTGCCTGAATTCACAACTGCCCTTCACTCAGGTCCATCTTTGAGGTTTATTCAGTCACTGATACATTAATGAGATGCAACTTTGTAGTGGCAATTTCTTGAAATCTGTGGCTCTGAAACTTAATTAACAAGAAATCAACATTTCTTATCTGTTGAAATTCTTTTTAAAGCTGTTTGCCATTTGATTCTGCTTCACAAAGAATGAAACACCAAAGCTGGTCAGTGAAGGGCTACAGTGCCTTATGGTGCCAGCAAGAAAGTGAAATGGAAGTGGTGAAAGGGAAGGTGTGTAACAGAGAAGTAAAAGAATTTCCAGCAAACTTTTCTGTCTTTGTGAAGACAATGAGCATGAGGATGCCTTCTCTTCAAGGGAAAAGGAGCAGGCCTCCAGAGGAGAGTGGGGAGATCCATAATTTAAACAACCCTGCTAATAGCTCTGTTAAATAGCTTTGGTGTTTGCTACAGAAGTACCAGCTGTGCACACTCTTGGCTGGAGAAAGAGAGTTAGGGAGATATGAATATATGTGGGAACATCTGCTGTGGGAACTAATCAAACAGCACAAATTATTTTCTTTGTTATTGCTTGATTGTTCTTCTCTATGCAAAAAAGGAGAACAGGAGGCGAGTGTCAAACCTTTTGAGACAGTGCAGAAAAACTTTCTAAAATGAAGGATCTTTTTCTTACCACAGGATTAATTTTTTTTCTTGAAAATGCATCAATAGACCACCTTTTTTAGGAAAAGAAAAAGCAGCTATTTTTCATAGCTGGATGTTTCCCCTTCCCCCCGCCACACATATACCTGTGCTATGTCTGTGTATAGGCAAACTCTCTCCTTTTATCAGTTTGTTATCTTCCTTCCTGAGAAGACATTCCCCGCCATGTAGAGTCAGCTGCTTGAATGTCCTGCTCTTGCAGCAGGAGTGGTTTTGCTCCTCTGACAAGAATCACATGGCAATATCAGAAGAAAAACAGCAGATATCCTGGCAACTCTTATTTCAAATTAGATAGGTGTGTACTTTTGAGTAAAATAGTATCTGCTGTAGTTCAGCTAACAAAAACTCTGAATTATTTGTGACTGTGGTCTGCATTTACAATTCTCTGCCAGCTGGTCTTATCAGAATATGATGCTGACACTACATCCCGTCTAATTAAGTGAAACAGTTGTCTTGCACAGCACAAGAACTATTTTGCTTCTGTTTAATTTATATTTGCAACAGTACGCTTCTGTGCACCCAGACAGTATCTGCAGGTTTGGCTAAACGGAGTGTTGTATTCCTTAGAGCCACAAGATGTCAGGCTAAACTGAGTAAGGGGCAACACTCGGGGCATTGCCAGTGTGTCTGTGCATGCGAATGTATTTGTATTTGTAAAAATGGTGATGAAGATCATGATTAAATCTCGGATTTTTAAAGGCATCTGAAGAAGCCAGAATCAGTTCTTTCTAAAGTCCAAAGACTTTGATACTCACGTTCCTTAGAATGATTTAAAACTCTCAGACCTCCCTGTTTTGTGCTAAGACACGATTAGGTAGAAAGCCTGCATAGAGCTTAGTTCTGTGCACTGAATGCGAGAATGAGTTTGACCTGCTGTCTTTAGAGTCAATGGCCCCAGTGACTTCAGCTGGGAGTGGAGGTTTGTGAATAATGAATCTGAAAATGCAACCAACACAGAGTTCTAAGAAGGCTTTATAAACACCACTCCCCTTCATCCACCACTCGCTCAGTATTGTTGTAAGAAGCCTGGAAAGTTCTAAGGTCTATTAGAAACAAGATGTATTTTCAAGATTGTACTGGGGAGGGGCAGTCCTTTTAGGTTTTTTTTTTTTTAAATATTTGTAAGACCTGCTTTGCAGCTTTTCTAATTTAGCAAAGAAGCATTAAGCAGGCTATTAATCAGCAACCTGACCTGCCGTCAGGAGTAGTGGTGTGGAGCTAAAAAATTTTAATTAGGGGCTAAACCAAAATTTTTCTACATAAGTCAGTGATGCTTGTGACGTTTTTGAAAAGTGTATCTGTTTCACCTTTTGACCTGTAAATAACCATTATTTCTACTGCCTACATTGCTTACCCTTTCACCTGCCCTCTGTCTGTGTGTTTGCTCTCCCTGCCTCCCTCCACTCAGTGCTGCTGGTGGTGATCCCAACCGTCCCTGGCTGAGGAGTGATGAAGAGGTCACTCTGCACTATACAGGGTCACAGATCAGCATCCCTTTCTTTCTTCATTTTAAGTAGCATCGGTAACTACAGTAAAGGCACAGGGTGACAGTTGGCAGAGAAATCAGTTTAAAACATGTTATAGACCATGGGTACACACTCAGGTTTTGCACAGAATTTCATCTTACTTTTGCTGCCATCATGCCTTTATATGCTGTGGCTATCATTTTGGGTTGAAAAGAGTATTTGGTGACTGTTGTGTTTAGTATTTCCAGGGTGCAATGTTTTTATGTGTAAAGGACTGTATTGATTAAAGACAGATTTGTTGTTGAGTGACTCCAGAAGGTCTCTAAATCTTCCATGATAAGAAGTGGATAATGGACAGCAAAGCATCCTTTAGCTGAGAAACAGTACAGCAGATATAGTTGATTTAAGTTAGAAAATAATTTGCAAATGAGCAGGGGGATAGACACTCAAACATAGTTGAAATATTTGGAAAGCACTTTAAAGTCTTTGACTAGCAAGCACATGAGCATGTATATCTATCTACCTACTCAATTCCAATGCATATAAGTATTACTTAAAGTATATGCCTACAGTTGAGTCCACCTTGAAAGGTTGCCTTTGTCCTGCTGTTGCAAGTCAATGCATTCCATTTCTTCCAGTTTTTGTCTTTTTGCTCCTTTTACTGAAGCCTTTTTGTGGTGACTATCCTTTGTGTATCTGAAAATTACACAAAATTATTACTCCAGTATGAGAAGATTCAACAATATGACATGTATTTGCTAAAGAAACTTGCATTTTGAGACAGGGATCATGCAGAAAGAATTGTGAGAGACCTACAGGTAGACAAACTAAATCTTTTATGCCAATAAAGGTATAGACCAAAAATGGAATAGGACCTTTAGAGACGTGGGAGATCCCCAGTCCCCATCTGGTGCAGAGCAGTGAACTTAACTGATGACCCACTACAACTTTGGATGCAGATCTTCAAATCCTTTTGTAAATGGATGTTTGTCACCAAGAACCCAGTGTGTAGTACTAACTGCTGAAGTGACTGGGAATTTGAGGATATTTTCTTCTTAGACACCTTTGTAATTTTGATTTATACTATTTCCTCCTCCTGAATTCAGCCTCAGTCATGAAGCAGTCTGGGGGGGCACCATGACCTCCAACACAGATTATTTGGTGTCGGGTCACTGTATGTTTGGTTTCTTGATAATACAGTAGCTAGTTCATATGCTGGCAAAGAGACAGAGATCATGAGTCAAAGCAGCTCTTGATTTGACTTGTTTTATATCAGGTCCATTTAATTCCTTTAGTTACGGAGTCGTGACAAATAGTGTGAGAAAGGAGAAAGTTTTGTATATCAGCCTAACAACCTGAAAAGTCATTATTTTCCTTATGTTCTTCTGAACCCTTGCTGATTTGGTGCTGCTGCATGTGTCTGTCCCTATTTCTTCTTCTCAGTGGATACTGAAGATATGCTAGGAAGCCTTTTACCAAATTTTAGATGTTTCAGTAAGAAAAATGATGCAGGTTTAACAGCATGCACAGGTATTTGTAGAAAAGCAAATATGTTTCCCTCTTGGCTGTTCAGTTGTCTGTAAAAATAATGTCATAAATAAATAATGTTTCTGTAAGGGAAAAGAGGAGATGTTTATCAGATAGAGTACATGCCAGTTAGGATAATGCTGAATAAAATGTTAACATGGATTAAACAGGAAAACATACTGTTGGCAAACAAATTGTTGGTGAAAACAGCTTCAGCTAGGGAGTTCCTTTCTCTGTTGGATAGAAACGGTGCCTGCCATGCAGACCACTTTTCAAGATAAAGACGTTTGTCACCAGAATTGCTGTCTGTGGAAACATTCAAATGAGAATAATTTAAGTGCTGCACTAGAATAATGCACAATAAATAGTACGCGGAACTGTACAAATATTGCAGATTATAGTAAGATCAGAGAGATAATACCTAAGGGATTACTTTTTCTTTTCCTGAAATTATTTTTCAATTGAATTTAAAACCTGATTCTGTTTTGTTGAAATCAAGGTAAGGTTTTCCTTTGCATTTAGTGCATTTCTGGAGCAAGTCATTAACAGATGGAAACTGAAAAGTCCTTGGAGAATGAATCCTAATCATCCACAGAATAGATGCATCATGTACACTGAAATTCTGTGTTTTCTAATACTGTTTGGTCAACCTATTTCCTCCTCTGAAGCCTTATTTTGAGAGGTGCAGGGATAGCTCATCTTCATTTCACTTCCACTTGGCTTCCTTTGCTACGATTGACAGCTAGGAGGAAAACACTGATTTCTTAATCAGTGTGAACATCTCCATTAGCAGTTGTACTAGGACTACCAATGAACAACCACACAAGGATTACTACTTGGTAACTTAAGTCAGCAGAAATAATAACAAAACCATGCCTGTCTGTCTTTTTTTTTTTTAAAGTTGTAGAGGGATGGATTAATAAAGTACTTCCTTCAAGTTCAGTATGTGCCTCTGCTTTTTAATTCTTTTAAAATATGGTTACCATACTGAACTAACTTCTAAATTGGTCTTTGACATCTGTTGCAGGAATTTTACATTTATATTTTTTGTCTCCTCTCTTTTTAGAGACATGTTTGTGCTTGAGAGTTACCACATTTTAATATCAGTAAATGGCTTTAATAAATAATATGAAAAGGGAGAGCATATAAAAATTTCTGCTACAGAATCAATCTGATTAATCTATGAGTATCTGGTTATTATTTATTTATGTACTTTATCAGCCCACAGTGCTTGGTTCAGAATATAGGAAAAACCTGGTGTTTAATAGGAAAGATGCTTATTGGTTAAACTGACGTATATATTTAAAGAGTGGGAAGAGAGAAAAAAGTGGCAAGACAACTTGAAGGCAGCAGAAGAAAATGTGGAGACGCTAGAGATAAATCAATTATGAAGAAGGTAAGTACATTCAATCAGTTGCTCTCTATTGGCTTGAGGGTAATCTCTGCCATATTACAATGTACTGATTTATGGACTAATTAGCTGTATGAACCAAAAATATTTATAGAAAATATTTCTTTCAAGAAGCCACCAAACCAACCAAACAATAGGAAAACGGATTTTGTGTATTAAAAAATTAAATTCAATATATATTTATGAGCCCATTCAAAATGCATAGTCTTTTTCCTACCAGATTTCTAGTAAGCAGAAATATCTATGCATCAAAACCTAATTGTGTCAGTATCTAGACTTTTATGGAAGAAATTAAATGCCTAAGATATAGGCATTTTGAGCTATAAGAGATATTATATATTAATATATAAAGTCATTATTGTTATATGTGCTTCAAATAATCCAATAAAGAAAAAAAAACAGACAAGGAGGATCTAAAAAAAACCCCATAGCCAATCTCTTTCAAAGAGGATTTTAGTGTTTTACTGTTTTTTCTGTATGCATGTATTTTAATTTCTCAGATTGCTAAAATGCTTCAAACTACTTTGACTCATACATAAAATTCCTTCAAAAAACAGTTGTGTTTTCCTTCTAGCCTTAGACTGACATGCAAAAGAGAACCCAAACCAGCAAAATAAAATGTGTGAGTTACATATCACAACATTGAAACTACAAGCATGGGAGGCAAAGACAATGTTTTGGGAGGTGTCATGCATTATAAAATAGACTTGGGTAAGATAATTTGAAGTAAGTGGGCGACAAATACATGCAGATGGAAGACTATTTAACTTCAGAGTTATGTAATTTGGATCGAGTAGGGAAATGTAGGTCTCAGTACTTAATGCTTTGGACGAGGTGTCAGAATTAATCTCTCTGTAATTTACAACATCTTCAAGCCTCTGTTGCCATGAACAAAATGGAAATAGCATGTGTACACACTTTGCAGTGGTGTCATGAGGCTCACCTCAGTAACCTCGAGATACTCAGATGCTAGATAGTGTCAGTAAACAAGAAACCTGTCAAAAAATTGTTCACCAATATATCCACATAGTTTAGTCATCGTTCCTTACATCCTACTGAATGAGAGAATTGTAAAAGTAGTTGTGACTCTTTACATGGTCTAGGGAGACAAAAGAGCACTGCCAAGACAAATCCATAAGTATTAATCCACCTACTTTTTGCCTGTGGGAGATCTCTAGAGCAAAGCAATAAGTAAGTTTTATGAGGGCATAGAAAAAACTCTGACAAGAGGGAAGAAAGCAAGCTCTCGAATGGCAAGAGTAAGCAGTATAATAAATGTAATTACAGGAGCGCTCTACGTGCCAGTTATCCCATCCTACCATGCAACAGTAATTAGAGGTAAGAGACATTAACAAGAAATGCATTGAATGAGTCAGTATGGCCATTCAGAGCCTCATTCAGCCCTGTGCTAAGCATGGTGAGAGCAGATGTGAATGGAAGGCCTGGAGGGAAAATGTTCTCTCCAGAACACATTTCATTTTCTATTTCCCTGTAAGAAATGCATTTAACAATTTAGAAGGTGCATGGTGAAGTGCAGCTGTAACCACTGGCCTTGCACAGATCTTGGCAATGTTTTTTTTTTTTTTCCACAATGAGCAACAACTGGATGAACCAACACTGGTTGGACTTGATGATCTGGTGGGTCTCTTCCAACCTGGTGATTCTGTGATTCTATGAGCACTCTCTGCTTTGGCCTGAGGAAGGCCTGTGATGTAGTTTCTCAAAAGGTGTGGAAGAGCAGCTTATCCGTGAACATCTGGATGAGATGGCCAGACTAGAGTTCCTAAATTCACAGCTGGAGCCAAAGACAAAACAGAGGAGCCCAGGGTCTTCCAGCAGATAAGTAAGTAGCGCTTCACCAAGACAGGAGGTGAAATTCTCAAGCAGTGTGTCCTGTCCGTGTGAGGCTCAAATCCTGCAGTTTCCAAATCAGAGATTAAGATGCCAGATTATGTGTCTATGAATTTATGAGAGTGTATGTAGTATCTAGATTGGCTTTTTGCCCAGGATCCTGGTATGTTTTCAGTCCGGGGGCAACTTATGTTCTCTCTTCATTTTCCCAGTGTTGGTTTTCCCTAAAATTTTATAATTCCTGAGAAAAGCAGATTTTTTTGCTTCATTTCCCTTTGAATTCCAATGCCTTTCATGTAGTCTTCTGTTTGGGATGGAGGTAAATTTTTTGTCTGACCAGTAGTGAAAACAGAATTGCTAATTCTACTTCATCTTGTCCTTGTTATTGTTAGCAAGGTCTATGTTTTCTTTTCAGTAACCTCTGCTCCTGCAGTGCAGACTCCAGACTTCATTTCTGTATTTAATCTTTTAAGTTTCTACACTGTGAAGCTGAAGACTTTGTTTTAAAGATTGAGTATTTGAATCCCATTTCCTGTGAACTTTTTTTTAACCTTCTTTAGGTGAGTAAATCTCATATTATAAGTGTGATTTGTATTATGTTTTAGCTTACTGGGCTTTGGAGCTGGGCATATATTTAGCATGCATGTTTTGAAGGAAGAAATTAATAGACTTATTATCCATAAGGTCAGTAAAACTAGCAAGAAGTAAATAGTAAACTAGCTTATTTTAGTACTTAAGGTCCAAATTTACTAGTGCATATTTATAAATACATTAAATTCTCTTGACATTAAAATGATTTCTATTAAGCTTTAGGAAATAATTTATGAGATATGACAGTTAAAAAAGGAGTTGCTATCTATAGTTTATCATTTGCTATATGTCATTAATTCTCATTTAAAAAGCAGTGTAGAAAAACTAACTTCTTTATTACCTCAGTATTTGTAAGCCTTAATGAAATGTCATAGTTACCTGTTAGTAAAGGAATAATTTCACACCATTTGGGATATATCCATTCATCCTGCACATCATTTGTGAGAACACATACTGGTTTGATTTCCATTCTAAAACAAGGAAGTGTGAAGTAATATTCTTTAAAGAGTCACAGATACAATGCATAATAATATTTTTTATATATACACATATATAAAATAAAAAACCTACTAATTTTTTTTCAATACTATGATAGTGTAACTTCATTTATATTCAATGTGATGTGGAGCTTGAATGTGTTGAACTGGTTCTCTGCCTTTGCCAGTTGCTTTTTGGCTTGTTTCAGGCAACTCCTTCTACCTCTCTGGGTTTCCTCAAGTTTATGAAAAGATAAGTGATACAGGATTTCTATTCAAAATATCTGAGCTTTTATAGGTTGTAGAGAATAACAATCTATCCTATTGTCTCTTTCTTGAGGGTTTTTTAAGTGTCTCACTTCTGATAAATGGAACTCCTTTGACATTTTAAGTATCATAAGAATCTTGTAAGAATGATTTTTGCCTTGTGTTTTACTTAGTTACAGTAAGCAAACACAACTTTTCATTCAACATGTTTACAGAATCTAGATCTCTCTATACTGTCAATTAAAAACAATTATCGAGAACAGCCACTAATTTTGCATGCACAATTACAGAATCACAGAA
>WAAB01019261.1:0-16944 GCA_013389865.1 Piaya cayana
GACTCATTCCAGAGCCTCAACACGCTTTTTTGGTGATGGGCCCAGAACTGAAGACAGGATTCAAGAAGCAGTCTCAGACTTACAAAGTAATGATTGCATGAAAAAACAGACTACTATGACATTGCTTTATGTCTGAAAAATTGAGACTGATAATCTTGCAAAGTCTACTTAGAAAAACACTACTTAGAAAAACACAAAATTCATGCCTATATATCCACCACCACAGCATGAGCATACACTCAGATAGACTTACGCTACAGAATCATCTTTATCACACTAGGTGCACTCTTTTTATATATGCATGTGTGCATGACAAAAATGTCACTTGCATAGGAAAATAAAACAAGGCAACACTTGCTGTGAAACCCAGTGAGTGTAACTGAGGCCACATGAGGAGATATGAGTGTTCCCTGTGGTGCAGCGGGCATTGAGCTTAGTGAGAGGGCTTGAAGAGAAAAGGAATACTCCAGCCAACTCAGCTGAGTAAGTGCATTGCAGTCCTCCTGCGACACTGCCCCATACCACTGGGCTACATGTATCGACTAGAATTCTGTGGCAGCCAAGTATACACGTACCACACTGGCATACATGGCATAAACCTTTCCAGGAAGACAGGAGCATTGTAGGAGTCTAAAGAAAGGTCTACATCCTTCATCCAGTGCCAGCCCTTGATTCTGTAAATGACAGGCCAATTTCAATCAGGTCCAGGCCACTGGATGTGCTTGACAGTGGCCAGGATGTAGGCGGATCTCAGTCGACACCCAACCCACAATTTCTCTGAATTAATCTTATTTCTTACACGCTATAAAAACCAAACATAAAAAGGCTTGAGGAGGGTTGAGGTGGGAATCCATTGCCACAGAGCATTCAAGACCCAAGACTTCATGTACAAACTACTGCAGCACCAGAAGTCCTTTCCAAATACTAACACACTGTGTTTGCCTCCTCCAGCTTTGCCTGGGCTAGAAAGCCCTGATGGTCCTTTCTCCTTTTGTGCTTGGCTTTGAAGGTTGTCTTTACACTTGAAAGCCTTAATCATCTTTTTTCATATTTCTGGCAGACAGTATGAGTATAATGATCCTCTTCCTTTTCCCCAGCCTCTCTCAGGAAGCTCATGGAAGGTGCATCATCTGCCAAGTCGCTTGCTGGAAAACTTCAACCAAATATAGAAAGTCTGGATAAGAACTGAACTTTGTTTTCCTTTCTTCTGATGTCTGGTTTTAAGTTTGTCTGCAGCTGCTATAGTTACAGAGCCTTGAAAGAGTGACTACTTTTTTTTTTTTAACTAGATTTCAAGCCTATCTTACTACAAAGCCATTTTTTATGGTTTTACAAAAAGCACATGGCAAAACTTAGTCATCCTGTCAGTGACCATGTATTCTGGAGTTGTTCTCACTCCCCTGTTCCTCACTGAAATTTTTATGCCACTTCCCAGAGAAGAGGCACACTCTTATCAGATACACAGCCTGTTTAGTATTTCCTGTAAAGCACAATTTACAGAAATATTGTAGATTAGCCACAGAAGCAGCTGAGAACTGATAAAAATATCTGTAAGACCAATTACTTTTATAGATGCATGGCATCAAATTTTCTGTTGTAGAAGAACCAGTTGGAGGGGGCAGTAGATTTTATTTATAACTAACAACAAAAAATCCTCCATCTGTGGCTTTTCTTAGACTTGTAGAATGGTTTGGGTTGGAAGGGACCTTAAAGATCACCCAGTTCCAACCTCCCTGCCACAGGTGGGAACACCTTCCAATGGACCAGGCTGTTCAAGGACCTGTCTGACCTGGCCTTGACCACTTTCAGGGAGGTGTTTTTTGCAGGTAGGAATTGGGGGTTATGTGTGCTGTCAGCCATTTTCATCTCCCAGCTGTGGCAAAATTTCTGTAGGAAAGTTGAAGGCAGAATTTCAGTAGGTGTAGAGCTCCTCAGCCTTTGCCTTAAGTCAGACCACTGTTCTATTTCCTCTTGATTTCAGTACCTGCTATCCCTTGATAAAACCCACCTTTCCAGCTGCAAATCAAGGAAAACACTTTTTTTGCACCCGATTACCTGCCCTGTTGTGTCACACTGTTATTTTTGTCATGGTATAGTAGAGTTAGATCACTTCCTATCTTTCAGCGCATAGAAATAATCCATTCCTTGTTAGGACAGACCTAAGACTCTTCAAACAATTCCATGAGACATCAGGAGAGAGAAATGCTTACCTGGACTGCTGGGACCAACATGCACCCAAGCACGGACTGCTGGGAGACAGCATCTTTTGCAGGACAGCTGCCTGCTCCTAAAGCACCGAATTCCCTTTGCTGACTATTAGGAATGTATATCTTATTTAGGCTGTGCTTGGCCTCTGACAAGCAATTCCTCTCTGAAAGTAAGAAAAATCTTGTCAACACCCTTTCACCCCCACAAAGATTTATTTTCAAAGGTAGCCATTTGTTCAGTAAGCATTCCTTGGTGCCACCTTATGTTCAACCCAAAGAAGGAAGGTCTCTTTTACAGGATTGTTCCTCAGTGAGACGAAGGCATTACACTCACTGTCTCATGCAAAGGTTTCTTTATATGATACCAAAGTCAATTGGAGCAAAGTTCAGTCAGATGGTGATCAAGGGTTTGTGGGTATACTGCACCTAGCTCAGTCAGCCCTCACAGCCAGGCTTCAGAAAGGCCTGAGGTCATATTAGGCACCTTTAGAATTAATTTTTCATCAGAAGTTTCATTGATATAATTAAAGGGGGAGGAGGAAAATTCCTGTAATTGTTCAAAGAAACAGAAAAATTATTAAAACAAAAAAAGAGGTATTGAAATTGTTTGCCTTTTCTCATCTTTTGCATCTCTTTTCCCTCTCCATTTCCTTTTGGGTGGAAGAAAGATAAAAAAGAGGAACTGCTGAAGGTTGCAGTGGTAGGAACAATGAACAGCAGAAACAACCAAGCAAGTGCTAACCAGAGTAAAGAATGGGGAACGGAGAGGAAGTCAATAGAAACTTTGTATTGTTCATTAAGAACTTCTATTTCACAACTGTTTAAGAGACACTGAAAGCTTTTCATTCTTGATCATTCTGTGCTAAAGAAAACAACCCATGCCTAAGATGCAGTGCTACATGAACAGGCCACTGAAAATGAGCCACTGAAAATATATAGCAAGGAAAAAAAATCTGCATATATGAATGTAACTTCCAAACAGCAGAGTTTTCCAGCCATGCTCTACAAATCATGTCTGGCAGGCTGGGAAGAAATCAGGTGATCCTACCTGCTGAATGAGTTGACACTCTCAAGATTTGTAAGCCATAAGTGAAAACACAAGGAGGAGCATGTTTCTGCTGAAGGCATGTCAGACTGGGGTGAAGTACTGTCCTGCCTCAGCCCCTGTTTAGCAATGGTGAAAGCAGTGCAGGTGGCACACAATGCAGAGGAGCAACGTTTAGCTCCACAGGGCAAGTGTCTGTAAGACCTTGAGAGGTCTTTAAAGGGAAAATTATTCACAGAGAGAGGGTGGGATGAATTTAATAACACCAAGTCTCAGAAGCAGACTCTGGTTTATATTAGGGTGGACAAAAATTACTGTCTTTGTGGTCTTACACTTTGCAGATTTCATTGAATGAGTGTCAGAGGCAGGAATCCAGGCTGACACCCTCCTCCCTTCAGACACTTGGAGCAGTTTTGCTACAGCACAGCTCACAGTAACCCGGCTTGAGAGCCATGGAGGGATGGAGGCTTCCACAGGGGTGGGGTCCTTCATTACAAACAATCTCTGCAGCAACTTACTCTCCCATTAACATGTCTGAACAGAGAAGAGGTGCCAAACTCACAGCTGGAGCATTGTACTTGTTCTCTGGCAATAATCTGGCAAAGGAAATATAAGTCTGCAGGACTAATATCTTGTAACAACCTACCCTAATTCAGTGGGAGAAGAGAAGGTGTCATGCAGGATTTGTTACAGCTTTTTCCCAACACTCTGCTGGGCACCAAAAAGCTGTGCTAACTGTCCAGGAAGATGCTTATTCAGGTCTTTCCTCACAGCTCCCTTCTCTTCACCTGCTTGCAGGTAAAGGTGATGAACAAGACCAACAGCATAAGTTTACACTTCTTCAGTGTGATAAATGGCTTTGACAATTTGGTTTTTTGGGAAGCCAAGATTCTGAAGCAAGGAGGGAGTGTTCAATAAATATATTCTGGAACAATGAGTCTTCCTTAAATCAAAATTATTTTTCCCCTATTTATGCCCCATTTAAAAATCCCCAAACTAATGCACAAAAGGAAATACAGGAACTTTTGTAGTTAGCCAATAGACATCCCACAGAAGTGCAAAGCATTCTTATTATTGGAAAATGCAATCCGTGGAAAATTCTGCCAGATCCAGAGATGAGGAGGGGCACGGTCACTCGTCCAGTTCCTTGTTGATAGCTCTTCCATCTGCTCCAATATTATCGTTACTCTGCTGAAATTAATTAACTGCATGTAGCTTCAAACTTCCCCAAAGATCTGAGTAACCAGAAAGGAAAGAAAAAAAAGGAAGGAGAAAACCCAATTATTTTGTTGCTGGAAACTCTGTCCCTAGTGTCTCCTTTTTTTCAATTTTTTTTTTGTGATATTACCTGCTTTCAGATGTCTATTTTATCTTTCAGCTTGACTGGGTGAAGGTTTGTCTTTTACCCCTGTTAGTGAGATTTTTGTCTTTTGAATATAGTGTGGCATTTCAGGTATGCACTGCATACTGAGAATGTTTTTGTCTTTGCATTTCTTTATTAACACAAAATGCTTTAGAACCTTGCTAAGCAGCAGATCTGAGAGCACACAGGTGTGTTGATATGCAGAAGATCTCCCTTTATTGCCTGTGATGGATGCATCAAATGTCCTGCCAAGAAATCTCTAGCAAGATAGCAGGCATGACCAGCAGGTGCAGGGAGGTTATTGTCCCTCTGTACTCAGCACTGGTGAGGCCACTCCTTGAATCCTGTGTTCAGTTCTGGACACTTTGCCATATGAAGGATGTTGAGGCTCTGGAGCGATTCCAGAGAAGAGCAACAAAGCTGGTGAAGGGGTTGGAGAACAGGTCCTATGAGGAACAGCTGAGAGAGCTGGGGTTATTTAGCCTGGAGAAGAGGAAGCTGAGGGGAGACCTCATTGTCTTTCAGGTAGTTGTAGTGAGGAGGATGCTGGCCTCTTCTCCCACTTGACAGGGGCAAGACAAGAGGGAGTGGCCTCAAGCTGTGCCAGGGGAGATTCAGGCTGGACATCAGAAAGAAATTTTTCAAGGTAAAGGGCACTGAACAGTCTACCCAGGGAGGTGATTGAGTCACCTTCCCTGGAGGTATTTAAAAGATGGGTGGATGAGGTGCTAAGGGGCATGGTTTAGTGGTTGGTGGGAATGGTTGGACTCCTGGAGGTCTTTTCCAACCTAATGACTCTGTGATTAACTCAGAATTCAACTGAATTATGTCACAAATCTTTGTTCCAAATATCTGTTTGGCATCTCCAGATTTTTTTTAACCTTTTTTTTATTTGACTTGAGAGACATGTACTACCATTGAAATTCTCCTTACAAAACACAGCNACAGATATATATTTTGTAATCTTTACTGTAAAAGTTTCATAAAATACCTCTTTTCAGATTCTGACATGAAAATGGAGATCCATTAGAATAATCAGATTCTGAAAAAATCAATGCATTTAAGACCACTTTGTTTACAGCAGCTTCAGTGCAAGTTTTATGCTGATATGTTTTGTTTGAATGAATTCAGGTCTCTGGTGCATACTATTGCTCTTTGAGCAATTTACATTATTTTGATTTATGACTTGTGCAGTCAGCCTCTAAAGAAATACCACCAGTGATGTCTTCATTCTGCTGTCATTCTTATCCACATCTTGCAATTTTCTTAGCTTTTACTGTAAAGCAGCGCTAAAGCAATGCAGGAACCAATTTTGCTTTTGAAGGCAAGGAACTTTTAAAAAAAATAATTGTTAAGTTCTGTATCATTGGCAGGTAGCCTAAAGTATGGCAGCCTCAAGTATGGCAGCCTCACAAGTTCTTCTGAGACGGTGAATTACTGGACAACTAATACCACATCAGGAGAAGTAAACCAGGGTTCCTGTCAAAGTCAGAGATGGTTAGATCTCTTGATTGATTTGAGTACTTCTAGTGAAACACTGGTTTTGCATAAAACTTAACATTTATTCTTTCACTTGATGGTTGGAATTGATGATCCAGTGGGTCTTTTCCAGTCTGATGATTCTATGTCAGATACCAACTGATACACGCTGTTAGAAACGTTTTCTTGTTTGACACAGAGGCATAGTAAATACTTCAATTAGTAATGCAGGCCTAGATATTAATTTTTTAGTATTTTTTTAATCTCATACTTCCCTCCTAGTTCCTAAAAACACTCAGACTCCTTAATGACACCCAGATATTTTAGCTCTGTTAGCCTGTTTCAATGTATTTCTGTCTGTCCACTCTGGATGATTTTCCAGGTGTTAAGAAAATGCTCCCTTCCCCTCCCCTCCCCTTTTAATTATTACAAGATAACAAAAGCTGAAGGACTTTAAAAACTGTGATGTCAACCTGAAAGTCTCTCAGCCTCACTTGGGTGGAACATGGCCCTTCTGACTGACTGAAGAACCATCCATAACAAACTGAAGGCCTTCTAGATGCCTAAAAGTGTCACTGTGATGATAACAGCAGGAGACAATTTNAACTCAGAATTCAACTGAATTATGTCACAAATCTTTGTTCCAAATATCTGTTTGGCATCTCCAGATTTTTTTTAACCTTTTTTTTATTTGACTTGAGAGACATGTACTACCATTGAAATTCTCCTTACAAAACACAGCTTTACTTTAAGAGAAAAAAAGGTATTCCTAAAGAAGACAACACCTGATAAATGTTTAAGGGTAAGCATAAGCAATAGGTAAGGTTAGGTAGCAAAGCACATGCTTTTGAGATGGGAGCTTTTCTTCTGGAAATTTTTGTATGCTTATGCAAAAATTGTGTGAAGGATCACAGTTCTCACAGTGCTGAAAGATATACTGATTTTCTGATTTACAGTTGCTCAGGATCTGACACTGTGATAAAAATTTCCCTCTTCTCAAACCCATGCTTTCAAGACACCTCTAGAGCTTAAATAACTTTGGTAAGAATATTGAAGGAAAATATAATCTTTATTTATCCATTTCCTTGATAAAGACAAATGCTCCATTGTATCTGAGGACTATATTCATGAGCATTGTTCTGTATGAAAGAGAAATAGCTGTTACTCTTATACTGCTAGCTATTTCGTTATTTTGACTGCATAGCAATAGTAGCAAATGCTCTATGGAGCAAACCCAATAATCTGGATGGATAGATGGATCTGGGCCTGTCTGTAAATACTTGATGCAGTACTCAATCACAATGTCATTATTCTTCAATGTCTTAACAAAGGTATTTGAAACCTTACCAACAGATGTTTTAACCCAACTCTTAATAAAGAGAATGAGACAGAATGCCTAAACTTTGATTACAAGTTTCCAGCTGGTTTGAAGTTGGGTCAGAAAGCCAGCTGAGAGGAAGTTGTGATGGATACAGTTACATCTAGTTACCTAGAAATCCCATCTCCAGCTCCTGTAGTCATTGCATACAAATCCCAATAAATATCTGATGAAGTATTCCCTGTCAGAAGCAAGTCTAATTGTACTTTCAACAGCTGATTAATTTCTGCAAAATACTGATGTGCCCAGTTAAAAACTTGCTCTGTGAGTGAGAATCCTATGCCAGAGAGAAACTAGACTATCTAATTCTATATTAAAACCTCTAATTTCCCTGTGTTTGAAAATATTTAAGCCTTGTCTCTAAAAGAAAAGAGAATTAGTAATGCAGGCCTAGATATTAATTTTTTAGTATTTTTTTAATCTCATACTTCCCTCCTAGTTCCTAAAAACACTCAGACTCCTTAATGACACCCAGATATTTTAGCTCTGTTAGCCTGTTTCAATGTATTTCTGTCTGTCCACTCTGGATGATTTTCCAGGTGTTAAGAAAATGCTCCCTTCCCCTCCCCTCCCCTTTTAATTATTACAAGATAACAAAAGCTGAAGGACTTTAAAAACTGTGATGTCAACCTGAAAGTCTCTCAGCCTCACTTGGGTGGAACATGGCCCTTCTGACTGACTGAAGAACCATCCATAACAAACTGAAGGCCTTCTAGATGCCTAAAAGTGTCACTGTGATGATAACAGCAGGAGACAATTTTCAAGGGAGGGTGAAAACAGAACCAATTTTTTTGAACCAGCATGCAAAAAATTTGATTCAGAAAATTCCTGTTTTATTTTTGAAACTTTTTGAACCAATTTGGTGAGACTTTAATTTCTATCCACAATAATTTCTTGCACCTCTTCCCTTATTTTTTTCATCTGGGACTGCATGTGGATTATTTTGACCCATGTTCCAGCTCCATATCTTGGTAGTGCTTATGGAAATCACAGTTTCTTCTCCAGGCAGACCCTTCTATAGAGCACTCTTCATTGCTCTGTCTTCCAATATAGCACTTTTTGTTCTGAGTTACTACTTGTCACATGAAGCCATGTAATAAAATCCTTACTGATTACATGGAAAAAACATCTGTCATGACTGACGCAGATGTTGAACACTGCATAGCTGTTTACACTTTGGGGAGGAGTAGCACAACATGTATTTGAGGTTATGGATGGATTGTCCAAATCACACCCATTCTGATCAAGAGAAACTGACATTCAGGGCCATAAGGTTGCCTAAAACTAGTGTTATTATAATTTAAGGGATCTCCCAACAAGTCTTGTAAATGTTTTTCACCTGAAGCTTACTCCTTAGGAGCACAATTGAGATCACCAGTTCTCAACACTCCTGTGCCAGAAAAGCCCATAGTTTCTTCTCAGATATACTAGCAGACTAAATAGCCTTACTTTTGTTGCCAAAAGTTCTTGCAAGTTTTTTCTGCCATTATTTAATTCCCAAATAAAAAAATAAATCATATGCGACTGATACACTTGGAAGACACTGTGAAAGGTAATGTGAAAGGAATGACTGCTTAGAGTCCCATCCCTACACTGCTATCAAGAATTTCTTCTGGTGACAAAACTTACCCTACACTAGTGTACATTACTAGGTCATTTCTGCCTTATAATTAAAGATCTTTCTTGATTCATTCTAGAGGAATAAAAAAGGCCTTGTGTAGGTATAAATTACCTTTTCTCCCAATATGAAATCTCAGTACATCTCCAGAGTGGAATAAAAATGCCAGTAAGTTGTGTGTAAATAATATACTTCTACGTCTGTAGCTCCAAGGGTGATGTTTGTAGAGGGATGTCTTATTTCTCTATTGGAGTAGAGTAATATTGGTGCAACTCCAGATTTGAACTGCATTTTTGTGGTTTTTATAGTGTTCATACCAATTTTACAACATTTTCCATTCCTTATACTGCATTGTCCAGTTCTCCTAAGCAGGCTAGGTGTATGCAGCTGTGTCTGCCTCCATTGTCTGCTTCACACACGCTGCTTGTGGATACAGCATACTTCAGTTCTGTCACATCCATTTGTTCTTCTTGGATTGTTGTGTATAAGAAAGTGCTGTTTAATCAGTGTAAGTAGCTGATAAGTTCTGGCTAGTTACAGGCCTGAGGATGTTTTGGCAGCACATACTGGTTCAGGAGGAGACTGAGTTAACAAACCATCCTTAAGGTTGTTTTTAATAAGAATGTTTTAGTAAGAAGCACTATATTTTTCTTATTTTCTTATTCTTATTTCCTGTCAAAATGAAACCCTCATACTACATGTTAACATAGGACTCCAAAAGCTGGTGTCTTTATAAATTTTGCATTATTTTAACCAGTAATTGCAGAGGAAATGTTTGTATTGCTCTGACCAGTATACATACAGCATGATTCCAGATGTCAGTGATTAAAACTTGCTATTTCAATCTAACAGCAGAATGTAAAAGTTAAAGCCCATTCTCATTATGGAGAAAAACAAAAATCATGAGAATAAATGTATCAATTTCCCAAGGAATATGCTCAAGTTGTTTTCAGAGAGTCAGAAAACTGATGAACTTCTATAGTTCCCACAAGCCACCTCCCTATTCTTGTCATCCTACTATACCCTATTAACTGCAGCAACAGATTTCTGCTCAGAAGATTACTATAACTTCCTACCATAAGCTGGCAGAAAGAAGCTGTTCCAGGCTCAAGCTCCTGCCATGCTGTCCTCAGCTCACCCCAGCCTGTCCTCCAACCCATAGTTAGTAGTAGCATAATTATCCTCCTTCCATGCAGGAGGAGATTTGGCATGTAAAGGTTTGCCTGCCTGCTAAAAAAACCTATTTTATTAAAAAAAGAGGAAAGAAGAATGCAAAATCTGTGTGAAACCTGACCTCAACAAACCAACTCCATAGTAAAACTAGATCTTCTGTGAGTTTTCTTTCCAAGACAACATACATGTGCTGTACATTTTACAACAGTGACGTTAGCTTAGAAATTTGATCCTAAAGTGATAAAGAGCCATGGTCTAGATTCCCAGGCTACTCATGCTGCATTTGAAACATTTCAGGACTGTGAAACACTCACTGGTTATGATCTGTTGAAGGCTCCATGTGATGAAGAATCATTACGTATGTAAAACTTCAGAGAGAGAGAATTGAAAATAACCTAGGACTACTGTCAGGTGCCACCAGAAACAACTAATTGGCAAAAACCATAAGTCTCTTAGTTTCCCAAACAAGTCTGGGAATTTGTCATGTAGGTTACCCACCCTATTGTTCCTGAGAATTAAGTATCTGCAAATCAAATAATTTATCATTTCCAGCAGTGTGAGCCCTTGGGGGTTTTTTTGTTTGTTTCCTGGACAGTGTGCATCTGCAGTGTGTCAGACTAAAGTCAGACCTCTCTGTTCTCTTGCCAGACTAGGACATCAGGCTTTACCAAAGTATCAAGACATAATGGTTCTTTTCATCGAAACAGGTAAAAACAAGCTTTCTCAATTATATTTACATAAGAGTAACATAGAATTTCACTACCTCCTAATCACAGTTTGTACCAAAGTCTCCTGGATTAAAAGCATTTGAGAAAACTCATTAAAGTTATTCAGAAATTATATGGACCTGCTTTTACCAATGTATCATTAGAGTTACTGCCAAGCAAGGATGAGATTTTAGATTAGAAATCCTCATGGTTTTCTTCGGAGGAGCAGATTTACAAAAGTAAATATTAAGAGTATACTTGCTGTGCTGGCAAACATTGCTGCCTGACTTAAATTATGAGTAGTAATCAAGCCATTATTACCATGTCTGCTGGATGCCTTTAATCCACTCACTTTTGCAGCCCTGGAATGTCATTCTTTATTTCATAGTAATCTTGTCTTCTCCTGGACCTGGGCAGATAGGCAAAAGAGTGAGTCCTGTCCCAAGGACAGGATGAGATGAAAAAAATTAATAGGCAGTATGGTCAAACAATTTAATCTTAATGGTATATAGAATAATGTCTGTTTCATAAATGCTTATAAGAAAATATACAAACAAGTGAATCCCCGCATAAAGAGCATATAGGTTAAACCATACTTACTATTTTATTTGAGCATGGTGTTAAATTGCTCAAAGCCACGGGACAGAACTCCCAGAGCTTCTTTTATCACAAGCATCACCAGGTCATGTTTCATGACTTATCATTAAATCCTTACTCTAAAACACAGCCTTTCATTTCTTAATGTGGAAAGACAGCTATAGCCTCTATTTTCATTAACAGTACAGGCAGGTCATCATCTTTTTGATTAAGGTGTCCCATGCAAGGACGGAATTCAACAGATTCAATTTGTCACCCAGATGTGCCCAAATTGGATGTTTCTTGAACTGTTTCTTGGACCGAAGGGCTGTAGACTAGCATTTGGTTCCTTTAGCTAATGAGAATGACACTGGTAAAGAACTCCCCATGGAAGACTGTGTGAAGTTTACTTCTTTCCAGTCCAGAATTGTATAGTATTAATTTGTAAATTATTGAGGGGTTGCGAGAAGAAAATCTGTTCCATGTTGTTAAAATTATGTCCTAGTAAATAGTAAATGCCAAGGAAAACTCACCAGAGTGAAGTGATAAATTTCTCCTGCAGCTCTGTCTTTCCTTCTCTTTTTCCTTACTTGCAAAGGTTCACATGAGGACAAGAACAGTACTTTTAAGGATGTGTGAACTACAGTCAGGAAAATGCTGCACTAAATTTGAAATCAAGAATCATAAATCATGTTGATTTGATAAGATGAAATTTTCTCTGAAACTTTTTGACCCTGAGCTTTCTCTCATGTGCTTCATTAAGAATGAAAACACTTAAGTTCAGAGTTATGCCAGTGTAAAAATTATGTGAAAGATAATTTAAAAAGCAAGTAATTTATTACCTGATGGGCCAGCTAATCAATTTCTAAATCTGTCTCAATCACAAGATAAAACCAAGGCAATTTAGTGCTAGAGTGCCTTATTACATCATAGAAAGTCTAAGTAAAGAGGCATCAGCTGCATCGTTGCTTGGCAGTTTACAAGTCTTCGAGATGGGGTTGTTTAGCCTGGAGAAGAGGAGGCTGAGAGGAGACCTCATTGCTCTCTATAACTACCTTAAAGGAGGTTATAGAGAGGAGAGTAATGGCCTCTTCTCCTAAGTGACAGGGAACAGGACAAGAGGGATTGGCCTCAAGATCCACCAGGGGAGATCTTAGGCTAGACATTAGTAAAATTTTTTCACAGAAAGGATCACTGGGCACTGGAACAGGCTACCCAGGGAGGCAGTTGATTCACTTTCCCTGGAGGTGTTTAAGGCACTGGTGGACAAGGTGCTGAGGGGCATGCTTTAGTGTTTGATAGGAATGGTTGGATTGATGATCCTGTGGGTCTCTTCAAACCTGGTTGTTCTATGATTCTATGATTCTATGTGCTGGAAATTGCAAAAAAAGTGTTTAAAGCAACAAACAAAAAAAAAAGAGAAAATAAATAGACTTATGTTTTTCAGCCAAAGTTTACCACTTGGGCAGCTCCTCAAACTATGTCATTAATTCTGGCATTTTCCACAGAGTCAGAATTTTGCCAATGGATAAAAACAGGCAAAAAGATGCTTAAGCAGAAAGAAACAATAAAGGACAGAAAAAAAAAAAAACCTCCTGAAAGCTGGCAGCCTCAAGATCTGATCTGTAAGGCATGGTTCAGATCCCTATGTTTTGACCAACAGTAAGGTTTTCTCTCAGTAGACAAGAAAGTTTTTTATTAGGTAGCAGTTTCAATAGTGATATTAACTGCTCTGCAACAGATCCCAAACAGAAATAAAAATTCCTTTAGCTACCCTGCTCTCTTTTCTGCATCTCTTGTCCTAGCTCCTGATGGGATTTCTGGTATGAGGTGCTTATATATCACTGTACCCTTGGAAAATGGTCTGAATCACAAAGCGTTTATACTCCAAGCAGATTGCAGTCAGTAAGTGGCAGTAAAAATGTCATTCTTTAGAGACAGCTGAAGTGCAAAACAATAACATTGTTTGAGGTCACACAGAAAACCTGTGGATGTACTGGGAATCAATGCCAGATCTCAACAGTTCAATCCCTGATTTGTTTTATCTATCAGAATATCCTTTGCTCCCCACAACAAACCTTCACCTTAACTGGCAACAGAAGGACCTCACATAATATCCTAAGGCATGCTGTAAATCAGCATTCAGCACTACAGTGGTGTTGGATTCACATGAACTCTCCCCCACTTTGTATTTTCTTTAATAGTCCCAGGAATTATTTTGCATACTTTATTGAAACTTAGAAACTGTCTTCAGCTTCCCTCTGGCATATTTTCATTACCTGGATTCAGACACTGCCTGTTTCAGCTGCCACATGAGTCCTGCGTTTGCACACTGCCTTTCTAATAAAAAGTCCTTAGTAAAACTACAAAAGCTGGAAAGCTTTCCTGCTTCTCTTCAGGATGCCTAGAGAGCCATCATCAGGTGCTGCTGGCATCGGTAATCAAGAAGAACAGCCTTCTACATGCTCTATTACCCTCAGCACATCTCACGCTACACACAGGTGGTAGGAAATCCTGTTTCAGTGGGCTAGAAAAGAGCACTACATTACTCTGTTTCTGTAACAATCTGTTTTCACTGCTCCCTTTGGGAACATATTGTGCTCTGATATAAAAAGGCAATGCTGAGCTGTCAAGCAGTGTGACCCCTGTTAACATACCCAGGGCACAACATGGTACCAGTGCACAATTTGACTGGCAGCAAATTACAGTTTGCAAGCAATTTACAACAGCTGGAGTTAATGCCAGACACTACTTTCTGGGAGTAAACTTGAGGGCAGGAAGGGAAAGGTGGGTTTGAAGGCCATTAAATAACCAGATCCTATAAATAAAAGCAGAAGCTTGAGGAATAGAAGGAATCAGAGAGAGTGATCAGTTTTAGGCATTGGGAGGCCTTGAAACCATCGAGCATGCTTATTTTTATTTTGAAAGAGGAAATAGTATGGAAACTCAGAGCTTCTTTTACTGGAGCTATATTAAGGACAGAGAGCAAGTAAGTGTCAGTATTTGGTATTTAGTTTGGAGTGTAATGCCCAACTAGTCCCTTTTTGAAAGGGTTAGCTGGGATTCACAGTTCTTTGTGGGCAAGAAAGATAAACTGGAAAGGTCAATTTTTGCAAATATTTTCCATTGCTTTTTCCTTTCACCACTAAATCCTTCTCAACTTGATTTAGTTCCATTTTCTTTGGTATCTTGCTGAAAACTACTGTACTTCAAGGAAAATTCATATCAAAATTCATGCCAAAATTCTACATTTTATTGGGTTTGAGTTGGGTCAACAGGTAAGCATTAAAAAGAAAATTATAATATTAGGCACTTATGAATTTGCAGTCCACAGCAAATTAAAGACAGATTGCATTTTCTGAGCTTTTTCAGTGGAAATGGTTTAAAGAAGATTTTAATTTACCCTATGAATTAAAAGCACAACTTCAAATATACATTAGTATGTTAGTATTGAGGAATCTTTGCATTCATATTGCCTTTATAAAGACATTTAGAAGTTCACTGTAAAGAAAACAGCTGAAATGAGACATAGCTTCCTTAATACAGCTTTGCATATAGTTCAAACAGCACTTTCTATAAACTCCTCATGCCCTTTAACACATGATTCTGTATGTAAAATCACTCACCTGAGTACCTAGCGTATTTCCACTCTTGGCCCAAAATGCAACACTTTCCTGATTCTCATGGGCACAGTGTAATTGGTCAAGTCCTTGCCTGAGGAGGCAACCCACCTCCACACATGATAAACTATCCTCTGCATTCACAGCACAAGTGATAAAACAGCATGAAGAAGATCAGAGGGATCTTTCTCTCAGCTGAAAGACAACAGCAGCTACAAGTGTCTCAAGGCCATACAAAATGAACTAAAAAGATATGCTTTTCCCTCATTCCTTTATTTGTTCTGCTAATGTCTCTCTCACAGACCTTTAAGCATTCTTAAAACCAGTCCTACCTTAGTGCGTTATGTTGACTGGGGAGGTCCTCATTTTCCCACAGATTAAATATGAATGCTGAGCACCATGGCATATAGTGAATAAATTAATTAACTGGCTAGTTACTGGAGGACACAGGGATAAGGTTGTTGGTGCTACTCATTCTCCATTTCTTTATTCCTCTTGTTTCAATGAGTTGCCTCCCTCTACAGTCACGCATCTCATTTGTATCTCAGCTACTCTGTGAAACCTGCCTTATATTGAATCAGTCCTTTGCTTCTGTTTCTAAAATAATTATAATTCTCTAAGCTTTTCATGTCTTCATCAACAAAAGACCTGCAAAGCCTTCAAAACTGAATTTCTGATGCAAAAGCAAATTATTGATTAATTTCCCATAGCAAATAATAATATTTCTCTGTAGACTTCTACTCTGCAGAAACAGAGCAATACCGCAGACCTGGTCGAGCAGTCATGTTCATCCTATTGTCTTGACTTCTCACTATCAAACATCCCAGAAGACTAAGTCACAGCTCCATATAGGTGTACAGAGTACATGTCATCCACTTTGGATGGGTACATATCCCAGAGCCACAGGCTAGATCCTTTGCTACATTCTAGGAACAAGCTATGGTAGTTTTAGACATTGCTTCTCTTAACTGTTGTCCATTCCAGTGTCCTGATCAATACATACGCTTTGTCACAGAGACGAAGCAATGTGTGACTCTACCTACCACCTTTCCAACACAACCCTGCAAGCAGTGATCCCACAGGTAGGTTTAATAACTCTGCCTATTGTCACCTCACTCAGCAGCAAGCACAAAATCACCACATTTTAGATGTATACGCTCAGTTTGTAAGATAGAGGCTTTTCTGTCCTCATGCTGGCTGTGAAAGGAGTAATAGAAAGTGATTAGGCAAAAAGCTTGCAGAGTAACAAATGGTATCTCATCTGACCTAAAGCTTGCTGGTACAAAGTCAGCTAGTAAAAGCAGTTTGTTCCACCTCAATACAGAAGAGTGAGCTTTTGCAAAAGTGACTGTATCTCTTAGGATCACAGTACTTCTAACAATCTCCTTGGAACCATAAAGCCAAGTTTAGGGTACAGCTGTACCGTAGTCTTACTGTGAACAGATCATTCTCATACATGGATTATGTTATTATAAATGATGTATACTTTATCACAGAATCACAGAATCACAGAACCACCAGGTTGGAAGAGACCCACCGGATCACCGAGTCCAACCACTCCCACAAAACCCTAAACCATGTCCCTCAGGATGTCGTCCACTTGTAACTTAAACACCTCCAGGGAAGGCGAATCAACCACCTCCCTGGGCAGCATATTCCAGTGCCTAATGAAGCTTTCCATGAAAAACTTCCTCCTAAACTCTAACCTAAACCTCCCCTGGTGGAGCTTGAGGCCATTCCCCCTTGTCCTGTCCCCTGACACCTGGAAGAAGAGGCCA
>WAAB01019261.1:24900-59251 GCA_013389865.1 Piaya cayana
CTGCTGGAAGATGATGGAAAGGGGTTTGGCCAGTACATCCACCAGCTCTCTCAATACCCTGGGGTGAGTCCCGTCTGGGCCCATAGACTTGTGGGTGTCCAGTTGAGCAAGCAAGGCTCTGACCTCCTCCTCTTGGACCATGGGAGCCTCATATTGCTCCTCTAGTTCCGGGGTTTGTACACACCGACTTAACCAGACTTAACCTACTTAACTGACTTAACCGGACTTAACTGAATTAACCTATTTAACCAGACTTAACTGACTTATCTAGACTTAAGTGACTTAACCAACTTGACTGATTTAACCAACTTAATCAGACTTAACCGACTTAACTGATTTCACTGACTAAACCAGACTTAAGCAACTTAACTGACTTAACTGATTTAACTGACTTAACCAGACTTAACCGACTTAACTAGACTTAAGTGACTTAATTAGATTTAAGTAACTTAACCAACTTAACCAGACTTAACTGACTTAACCTACTGAACTAGACTTAACCTACAGAACCAACTTCATCTACTCCTATCACTCCAAGCCTTTGTAAACAGTCCTTCTCCAGCTTTCTTGTAGCCCCCTTCAGGTATTGGAAGGTCTCTATAAGGTCTTCTCTGAGCCTTCTCTTCTCCAGGCTAAACAAACCAAAGCCTCTCAGCCAGTCCTCATATGGAAGGTGCTCCAGCCCTCTGATCATCTTTGTGACCCTCCTCTGGACCTGCTCCAACAGCTACATATCCTTCCTATGCTAAGGATTCCAGAACTGGACACAATTCTCCACATGAGGTCTCTCAAAAGAAGGAATCAAGGGGCAGAATCACCTCCCTTGACCTGCCGGTTACACTTCTTTTGATGCAACCTAGGATATGGTTGGCCTTTTGGGCTGTGAGCACACATATCTGGCTCATTCTGAGCTTCTCATCAATCAGCACCCCCAAGTCTTTTTCTCCAGGGCTGCTCTCTTTCACATCAACTCCCAGCCTGTATTGAAACTGCAGATTGCCCCAAGCCAGGTGTAGGACCTTGTGCTTGGCCCTGTTGAACCTCATGAGGCTCATGAGGTTCTCACAGGCCCACTTCTCTAGCCTGTCCAGGTCCTTCTGGATTATATCCCATCCTTCTGGTATGGCAAGTACACCACTCAGCTTGCCATCATCTGCAGACTTGCTGAACTTCACTATCAGTATCATTGATGGAGATTAGCACTGGTCCCAGTACAGACCCCTGAGGGACACCAGTTGTCACAGATCTCTATCTGGATATCAAGCTATTGACCACTAATCTCTGAATACAACAGTCCAACTAATCTCTGCAGTGGACAGTGTCAAAGGCTCTACAGGAGTTTAGATAGATGATAGCTGTTGGGTTTCCTGTGTCCACTGCTGTGGTTACCCCATCAGAGAAAGCCACTAGGATGGTCATACAGGATTTGCCCTTCGTGAAGCCATAATGTCTGTCTCTAATCCCTTCCCTGTCCTCCATATGCTGTAGTATACCTTCTAAGACAACCTGTTCCATTATCTTCCCATGCACAGAGGTGAAGCTGACAGGTCAGTAGTGCCCAGGGTCATCTTTTCTACCCTTTTTGAAAATGGGCACAGTGTTACTCTTCTTCCAGTCTACCTTGAACTCCACCAATGTGTGGTCACTGCAGCCCAGGCTGCCTCTGACCTTAATGCCACTGATGAGTTCACTTGTATTCATGTTCTTCAGGCCCAGTATTGGATCCCCTTGGATGGGGGTCTCTATTAACTGGGTTAAGAGATTATCTTCACTGCACCCCAGCAGTCTCCTCAATTGTGTACAGCTTGCCATGCTACTTTTCCAGCATGTGTCAGGGTGGTTGAAGTCCCCCAGGAGGATGACATGGCCTTCAAGTGTGTAAATGTCCTAGGAAAAACACAGGGAAACAAAGTCAATCTCCTGTAATTTGTCATCATACAACGTTCAGAAAGGAAGGCTGCAAGACATTCAGCAATGTGTTCACAACATGGGAGGCTGTGGCCCAGAGGTGATGAGATTTTAGGGGAATAGAGATCAAAGCAGTACTGCTTTCAGAGTACAAGAGCATGTGGCTGTGTGATTTATTAGTAAAATGACAAAAAATATGCCCTTTCCACAGCAGAACTCATATTACCAAACCTGATGGATACCTCCAGCAACATCCTTAGCCCAGGTATAAGGAAAGTTAGACTTTTGTTTGAACAAGTCACATGTGTGATACAATCCTGTTAGCTTTCTGACTTAATAAAATATAATGTCCTCAAGACGAGGACTCTCTAAATTAATGGAAAAGGGGCAGATGGAGATGCTTTTGCCTTTGGACTGACACAACACTCTGCTACCACTGCTTTTTCTTCCTCCAGGAGTATCAGATCTGGCCGATGGAAACTCAGGAAACAAAACCCAGAGAGATCTTGACATCTAACTTTTCCTATATGCTCTTAAATGCCTCACATTCAGCCTAAGTTGTACCAACAGGAAGCTGGGATGTTATCAGCCCAGGCTGGTACTGTTCTCAGCCTAATCAGCATGATATCTGATTATTTGTTCCTTACTGATAGCCTATTATATTAATATATTACAGGCCAACTTTTCAATATTTACCCTGTTATCACCTATGTACATCTCTTGACTTCTTTGTTTGCCTTCCTCCAGGTAAATTTGTACAGTGCTCCCATGTCACTTAGCCCTTCCCCTGTGAAAGCACACTGTGCTCCAGAAGCAAGCATGCAGAGTACAAGAGAACCGCAAACTGTCCCAGAGGAGCTCAACAAAGTTCACCGTGGGCCTCTCATCCTCCCCCTACAGGCCTAAGATAATACTTACCTCATGATTCTCAAGTCTCAAACATGTTTAATCATGGAGATCTTGCTCCGCAACAATCTTCTAATAGAAAGATACACATATGCTAGATGGAACAAAACCCTCTGGTTTGACAGTGAAGTACCTTGGGAATGGAGAGAGATAAACCTGCAATATCTCAACTCTACTATCTATAAGGAACGCTCCCTATCATGCACCACACCCAGTTTTCCTCTCAAAAGGAACTAGCTGGCTCAGTCAGGAAAAAAAAAGCCTAGAAGTATGTTTACATTGCATTACATCAGTTACCAAGGGACTGGGACATGGTAAAGTAATGAATAACCAGGTTATCTGCTGGAAAGTTGTTAAACATAACATAGCTATAAGGAGGACCTAACTGGTTCATGATTCATTGTGACAATTTTTTTCAAGTTTTTGGGATTATGGTGTTCAATCATAAAATTACCCTGTCAGCTTCAGCCTGTTAATACTGTAGTTCTGACATAATTGAGGGTAAACTGCAGAACTGTATGTGGTGGAAGTGAATGGGAAGAAGTGTGGAGTTGCAACAGATGCAGACGAAAACCAAAGCAACTAATTCTTAGCTACAAAGCATTTAGAACATTGTGAAAAATTAGACAATGCAAATTACTTCTGGTTCTGCACATTCATGTAGTAAAATGTGGCTGGATTAGTTGCATTCATTTAGAATACTGAATCATCTAATCACAAGTTAAGAGAGAAAGTATTAAAAAAAGGCTTTGAATTCAGGCAGTCCTTGAGTCCATTAGAATACATACTAGAGATGGATGATCCAATTCAGGAAAACTTTTAAAAAATCTTTTAAAGAATAGCTGCTGATCAAAAAAACTTTATTAAGACTCTAAAAGAAACTGTGAATTAGAATTTAATTTCAGCTGGGGGCTTGTGTCTATACATTGTTGAAATGTGACCGTTTACTTGTAGACATATTGGTAAAAGAAAACTAACTCTTGTGACATATCCAGCTTTACTGCATTAGGGAAACAGGACAACATAGCTAAGTGCATAATATTTGCTGCTGGTTAGAACTGACTTGTTGCTTCCTTGGTGTTCAACAATTGCTAAGATAGCTCCACGTACTTCAAAAAGAGAATATTTCATTTCATAAAGAACAATGAAAGTTTATGTCAACGATTGTTTTCTTCTTCAATGGTCTGATTCAACAACTCTCATTGAGGTTGCAGCTTATTTGATAAAGTATAATTCTGGGCCAGTTTTCATGTGTGATTGGTCAGGAAAACCCTTAAACGTGCACTGAATGGCTTATTTTAAAGAATTTCTTTCTAAATTACAGCCTCCAGAAATGAAGGAGCAGGGAGGTGCTGAGCACCTCTGCAAATCCCACTGACAAGGCATGGGTTCAGCAAAATCTCAAAGAACCTGTCAAACCTAAGTCCATTAAACAGTAAAATCCTATTAATTGAAAGATTTAAACAGGCAGAGAAAGGGTGGACTTGAGTATATGTAAATGGTCAGGAATAAAATTAAGCGCCTTGCTGAACTGTAAGCATAATTGGTTATCTAGATAGTCCCTGGTCAGTTTTGATGGGAAAAGCATCAATGGAATTTTACCTTTTCCTTTTTTCGTCTGGTCCAGAAACAACAAGAAGAATCCTATAGTCAGATCACTCAGGCTTATTTCAAAAGAGTAGTTGGACTCCAGATTAAGATACATCCACACAGCTAAGGTGAAATGTCCACAGGTTACTAGGTGCTGTTGTATGTGCACTGTCCCTCAGGGAAATGTTTGCAGTTCCTTCTGTCCCATCCTCCCACAGAAATTTTACCTATCTCTTTTGAAATTCAGGGCTGCAAGCACAGACACAGTGCAAAGTACATAGTGAGTCCATCTACACTGACACAAAAGCAACATGCCATGAAGCATTTCGTAAGATCTCATCTGGAGAATTGTGTCCAGTTCTGGAATCCTCAACATAAGGATACGGAGCTGTTGGAGCAGGTCCAGAGAAGGGTCACAAAGATGATCAGAGGGCTGGAGCATCTCTGCTATGAGAACAGATTGAGGGACTTGGGGCTGTTTAGCCTGGAGAAGAGAAGGCTCAGAGAAGACCTTTCAGAGACCTTCCAATACCTGAAGGGAGCCACAAGAAAGCTGGAGAGGGACTGTTTACAAAGGCTTGTAGTGATAGGACTAGGGCCAATGGATATAAACGGGGGAGGGGCAGATTTAGACTAGATGTAAGGAAGAATTTCTTCATGATGAGAGTGGTGAGGCACTGGCACAGGTTGCCCAAGGAAGCTATGGATGCTGCATCCCTAGAGGTGTTCAAGGCCAGGCTGGACGGGTCCTTGGGCAGCTTGAGCTAGTGGGACGTGTCCCTGCCCATCGCAGTGAGGTTGGAGATGGATTATCTTCAAGGTCCCTTCACACCCAAACTATTCTATGATTCTGTGTTTAGGCAACAGAGCAACTATTCTGCTTCACGTTTTCTGTGTAATATGATTTTGTAATACTCAAGTGATATTGAAAAAAATTTGGTCATGCTTTTGTTCTCAGTTCATAAGTAGAGACACAACACCTTGACATGGAATAAACACTAATTTTCTATTAAGAGAACAATTCTTATTCCCAGTTTTTGTAAGATAAATGTTTACAAATGTGGATGGTTTTGAACTTGCAGATGCACTCAGTAACTATAGCGAATAACAGTCTTGAAACGTCCACAGGATGTGGATTCTTAAAGCCCTTTTTCCATATATTTTTATTAGTGCTGTCCCATCTCCCTTCCTGTCAGATTTGTTGTTGCTGATGGTTTGCCTGATTTTCTGTCAGACTTCCATGCAAATAAATCCCTCTGTGCTGATGTCTGTAAAGTTGTGCTTTAGGCTAGAGATCTCTCAGAGTTCTGTCTTCAATAAAAAGGGGCAGAAGTGGAACTACTAATTTAGGCTCTTTAAAAGGCATGTATTTTCATGCATATTGAATCCATTTGTTTCTGAAATGTATGCCTTTCTTACAGCATGTAATTTGATAAAACACAAGAAAAAGTCTTAGAATCCCAAGCCTGATGCAGAAAGAAGGGAAAACAACAAGACCAAGAGCATAATATGCCTGGTAACTTTATAAAAGAAAAAACAAGTCATTATACTTACAGAACACAAAAATGTTTACAAACTACTCAGAGGATCTTAACAAAAATCCCATATATGTTTTCAGACTTCTAGGAGAAAAAAGAAAGCAATCCCCTAGGCGTGTAATCTGGACACTGTTGTTGAAATTGGAAGGAAGCGTGTGTCTGTATTAATTAAATATGTTCACCTTTACATGAAGACCTAGGTCCTCTGTCTTAAGTGTCATATGTATCCAGGTAATAATAAAGCTACTTGTAAAATTTTTAGATTCAGATTTACTTTGGGGAGCTTTTATTTCAATATACTTCAAAATCACAACAACTCTTTTATGAAGTCAGAAAAGCTTTCAGATCTCAACAGCTTTATGCAGGCAGGTGTGTCATCAATGTGTCTGCACTTAGCTTCCTACATCACTTCCATGTTTTTTAATGGTCTGCCTTTTAACAAGTCTGTCAAAATTGTCTGTGTGTCTGGATCCTAATTAATTTTGTCAGGGTTTTTTTTGAAAGCTTCAAACACTATATCTCAAAACATTTCCACAGAGACCCAAAATCCTTAACTGTGAACCAAACTGTAATTAGGTGGGATGATGTTAAAGATCACCTGTTGCTGTAAACTATTTCACAGGTATAAACAACCAAAACTCCAAATGATGATGTCTATCTAAAATTCAGAAGACTAAACTTTACTTCAAGGTTTGATCTAACTTCACAGACATTTATTTCACTGTTTCCAGTGAAAGGTGGAGGATCTGTATACAAAATAAAAAAATCTTCAAAGTGCACTGAGCAGGAGCCTGTAATACACAATTTTTATTACTTGGAATGTGTGCTGCAGTTTCATCATTTTTCTAGATATGGGGTCACTATCAGGATTAAATAAAAAAGCTAAAACATTTTTGTAGCAAACTGAGTTAAAGAACAACAAAAAACCCAAATACGAATACCAAATGAGTAGTCTTTACTTGTACTTTCTTCACCTGCATAGGAAAATAAATCCAAGGATGCCTTGGTTTTCTGCAAGTGACTTTTTTGTTAATTCCTGTGAAAATACATGTGCTAGGAACTTGAGATGAATCTAAGCATCTGGGCACTGGGTATGACCTCACAGTACAAGCCCTTGGCATTCTGCTGTCTGCAGCTGCTGTTTTGTTTGCTTAGGCAATTTGATTCTTACTTGTTTTTCCTACTTGCCCTTTCTGTAAGGAATGTACCTTCTTGCTCTAGAGTCCCTCTCAAAGCTTCTGTGTCTCTCTCAGCAGCATCCCTCAGAAGGGAGCTTCCCACTCCCACCATGGCACATGGATTCGTTAGATGTCCTTTGCTGACATCTCACTGCTCATTGGTCAGGTACATGGATAGGAAAACCTCCCTGTAGGCAAACAAATTAAAACAGAGTCAGTGTAATTGGATCTTGAAAATATTGGCATTTATTTGCTTTTATAGGAAACCTTCTTAATGTCAGTCTGATCACATACAAAACTAAGAGGGGAATAGTTACATATGGCCCACAGAAAAGATCTAAATTTGAAGTTGCACCAGCATAAACTTATCAATGTAGCTGGGAAAATAAGGGACGTTTTTCTTGAATAGTCATGTAACAAAAAAAAAGTATTTCTTGGACAGATATCAATACAAATGAGAGAGGGGAAAAGAACAAGACCAAGAGCATAATATGCCTGGTAACTTTATAAAAGAAAAAACAAGTCATTATACTTACAGAACACAAAAATGTTTACAAACTACTCAGAGGATCTTAACAAAAATCCTACATAAAGAAGATAAAGAAGCATTTTGCCTCCTAAATTAGGATTAACTATAACAATCCAGATTTTTTTTTACCCCAGTATTGTTTCACCTACACTTAGAGGGGGCTTGCAGCTCTAACAATATTAACAATGCATTGAATGAGGCCAAGTCCTTGCTGTAAGTAATATTCAGGTATTCTGGGTTATATTACTGACAGATGTTATTTGCAGGGAGAGCAGACCAGGTTATTGAAAAATTTCTCTTTTAGTAGGTTCTTTAAAGGTATGTTGATCTAGTCTTTTAAATGCATTCCTCTGAGTGTCCCATTTTAGCCCCTTTAACACATTTCACACACAATTTTCAATGCAATCCAAACTTTGTTGCCACATCGCACTGTGGATGGAGTAAGGAACTGCCACAACACCTTCATCGTTTCTACAACAGACTGAGTACCACAAACAGATAGGTCTGCTAAGTAACAAGTTTTGGTTTTCAAGCATGACCTGCAAATGCAGCAAGAATTGTCCCTAACAAGGTCAGCAGAAGATAAATATCACTCATTTTATAATTATTTTGATACATACTAGGTGGCCCCAAAATAAGGATGCCATTTCACATTGCATGTTTCCATTTCATTTAGAATCCATTTTTAACCAACTATTCCCTGATTTTATCAGACCAGACTCTGGAAGAAGGGTAGAAGAGATTATTGAAAACTATTTTTCTCATGAAAATATATCTGTCCTCCTTTTGATGTCTAGACTCAGGAGAAACGACATGATGGACTTCCTCTCCAGTGTTTGGATGTTGGAAGCAAGAGGAAAGAACTCATAATGAAAGATGATGCCACAACCTTTGTCCAAGCGGAAACTTCCTCCTCATTTCTCTTTCTGAACAAGACAGGCAGACACACATGTAAATCATAACTGCCAACATAATGCCCCAGAATTTCCTATGGTCACTTAATTTGGGAGACAATATTCTCACTGTCTTACATTGAAATTGTTGGGTTGGTAAAAGACAATTGAGAACATGACTAAGTAGAAATTAGTCCAACCCAAATTTGCCCAAACATTGCCTCAAGCTCAAAGCAAATGGAGTCAGGTCATTTTAGAGTAAGTTAGCAGCCAGCACTCAACAGAGTATTTTCCCCAGAAGCAAAGATAACTAAAGCCTCTTCCTCTTGCAGCTGGATACAAAATGTGAACTTCTGAAAGGATCAACCTAAACATACAGTTAAAAGGCTCTAGAGCCTACTCCAATCCTGGAAAGCCCTGGAAATCCTGGAAATCATGAAATTTTAGTTATGCAAAATTAAAGTTTACAATAAATGTATTGTAAAATATATCTGTTAAGTTCAAGAACTGTGGAAGATTCCTTTCAAATTATTGTAGACCAATTGCTTGTACAGTGAAAGTTTAATACATTAATTCCCAGCTTACTTGTAATAAAAAGTTAACTGTTTAGCTTATGCAGGGAGAAGAATATCACAAAGAATAGTGTTCTAGAGTCTGCTGCTCATGCAAATATTTGAACAGAAAAGTAATCCTTTATTAGCAGTTTGTTCTCCCATAAGCTCTGCTCCCATTAAAAATCTGTGACCACTTGGTATATAGGGGAAATTATTGTCCAGCTTCCTCATTTGAAAAATAAACGGAGTGAAGTCCTGTAAAAAAAAGGTAATTGCCTGCATTAAGTGGATAAGCAACTGCAGAGGGTTATCCTTGGATGTGTAGCAGTGAGAAGAGTCAGGTTGGCTCCTCTGGGTACAATACTCCTTCTGACACAAGGAGCTTCAGATCAGCAATATGGGCATAACATGCAATGGTTGTTCCTGACCATGGGAACTGCAGACACTACATTCAGAGGAGTTTGCTGTCTTTCAATTCTGCATGAGCAGCAATGTTTTTTTGATGACTTCTTTTTTCTCACCACCTCTCACCTGTCCATAGAGAGAAGATCAACCAGAGCTTTGTCTTATTTTCTCTTCTGTCTTATTTTTTCCAGAAGAAGGTCTCACCTTCTTCTGCGACGGCCAGCATCCAGTCAGGACCTTGCCTGTCTGGTTAATCCTGATCCTAGATCTGTATGTTCCTGAATCCAGTTCCTGAGTCCAGTTCTATCCTAGCTGTGAACCCATTCGCTCATGTCTGCTCTGCAGCATTTGTGCTGATGTATAGTCATCAAGGGGTGGGAGGGCACAGTTTCATATATTTGTATATATTTATTACTTTCTAATTGTTTTCATTTTTATTGTTATCATTTCCTTAAAGCTGTATTTTTAGTCTCCAATTCACAAATCTTTTTCCTTTAATTTCCCCCTCCCTTTTCCTTGTGAGGGAATGGGGGTGAGGTATTTTGGAAACTCAACTGCAAGGCTTTTAGCCATGTGGGGCTAAATCATGACAAGGATTTACAAACCCATCTTTATGAGAAAGCTTTACACTGCTTTGAAAGTATTTTGCCCTGAAAAAAACAACTAGGGCAAATTCACATTTAGCAGTGATATGTACTATTTCAGTGCTGTTGTAATAAACTCCCATGAGCATGACATTTTTTACAGCTTTTCAATATTCAGTTCCTCAGGAGCAGAGCACCTGAGCAGGTCCATGTCTACCTATTCACATAGTATCCACTGGCCTGGCTCTCCTAAATTCATTTTCCCTCTAAGTGGACCCAGAGGGAAGTGTAACAACTCCAAGCAGGGATTTTTTTTAACCTGCATTTCTATAGGCCCCAGCATAATACCAATTTTCATTGTCAGCTAACTTTGTGATTACATAATAAAAAGTTTCTGAGATTTTGATCATAGAGAAGAGCCCAAATCCTTAAAATGTAAATAGTAGCATGGAGAAAATGATAAAGGTTATGAATGGTGGGAAGGTGCAAGTGTTGAAAGATGGTCTTCCTATTGTGAGAAATGCTCAACTTCATTTAAGTACTAAAAAAAATAATTGCTCACAATTGTGCTCATACTGGCTTTACAGGAATGCTGGGAGAGTTACAACACAGAAGATCATGTAGTTTTCAGCTGTCACAATAAAGAGGGCCCTGGACGTGTCAGAAAGACGAAAGAGTGTTCAGTATGCTGTATATCATGCATGAAATCAGAGGAGCAGCCGACTGCCACAATGAATCAGAGAGGCTCCCCCTCCTCCCTGCTGCTTCCAAGGCTGCACAGTGCTGACATGAAATGGAAAAGCTGTAAATGAAAACTGAGTCTTCTCCCAGAGTGAGAAGCACTATAGAGCCATTTCTCAAAGCACAGCTTGGGTCTCAGCACCTGCTGTCCTGCATAGATTTTGACAGGCACTATGGCAAAAGGGGAGAAAAATCTGACACAACCGCCCCCTTGGAATCTATAAGACAATTAATCACAAAACACTTTCTCTTGTTTTGTGGTGTCGTGTGTTCTTCTAACACCACCCCTTCCTCCTTGTAAAATAATTTAGTTAAAAGATGACATGGGCTTTAGACTTAGCCAAGTCAAATAAAGATGATATAGGCTCTGATTTAAACCTTGAATAGTTTACAGGAAACATTTAAATAAAAAATAAAAAAAGAAGAAAAAAAAAGAGAGAGAGAAGAAAAATAAGGAAGAGAAAAAAGAACAAAACAAAAAAAAAGCAATCAATTCTGTATAAGAGCAGCAGCAGTAGCTACCTGCAAAAAACTATGCCATACAACACTGCAGTAAACCTAAAGAACTGCTCCATGTCCTCCTTCTCCTCCTCAAAAATGTAGGATTTTCAGATTCAAATAATACAGTGAAATGAGGTCTTCATCACCAATGAGAGGCCAAGACAACTTTCCTTTAATGAGAGTACGTGAATTACTGGTTGTCAAGAATAACCTGCAAGTTACAGATACACAAAAGCAGCTGCAGCACTGGCTTCCTTGTTCTGAGCCAGCTACGAACCATAGAAGTACTAATCTGCATGGATCTCATGGCACATATTTCTTGCAATAGCAGGGCTCTGAGACATGGTCACTAATTACATATTTATCAGAGGGCAGAGTGACACTTCCAGTTATTATAAAATATCTACCTGCCATTAACTGCTGATTTACAGTCTCATTAAAAAGGTCATTACTTCCTGGTCTTGTATATAGATTTCCCCTACCATCATCTTTCAATAAAACCATTTATATAATCTTTTGTTACATTTAATTTTCTCATGTTGTATAGGAATTTATTAAGAGGCTTGAACTTCAGCTCTTTATAAGGGAAGAAGAAAATTGAAAAGGTCCCATTTCTTTTCAAAGCCTCAAACAAGAGCACAGGGAGTCAATAGAGAGATATTTCATAAAGGAAAATATCACCAGAGATTGCTGAAATCTCTTATCTCTTGATACAGAAACAAATTCTCTGAACAAAATATTTCTTTTCTCTTATCAAGCACAAAAAAATAAACCGAATAAAACATTGGCTAGGCACTTCCATATGGCCAGAAAACACAAGACAGGTACCAACCTGGCTCTTCATACCACAGTTGCGCCTGACAATCCTAATAGATGACCAGAACCCTGAGGCAGATTGTCTGAAAGTGGTACAAAAGTGTCCATACTTCCCAAATAGTTTGTTGATCAAGAAATATTTGATGGAACATGATGGGTGGTTACAGACCAGAGGCCATGTAGTGAGTACCTCCAAGCACTGAACAACTTATGCTAAATGAAATAAAGACACAAGGCTTTACAGCTGTGTGTGCATGGTTTCGCATGTATACATCACGAATACAAAGGTTTATACAGGCTCAAAGTTTCTTTTACAACATTAAGGGATTGTTCTGCTGTAATGCTTCTCTTGTTTCTCAGTGGTAACTTTTCTTTGGTAGACCTTGAGTTGTAACTTTGTAGTCTATTGAGCTAGAATGCTCACACAGCTGTTTCTCATGAGAAAGTGTAAGTTTCATGTAACTAACTGATTGCTTGTTGCTAAAGGAGAATTGTGGAATCAGCTTGCTAAACAATAGCCTGTATTAATTGCATAAGGTATAAGAATCTGTTATGAACTTCAATAAACTGGTTCACTGGAACCACATTGATTCGCAAAGTGATGAACCCGTTCCTCCATTGGGAACAAAGGATTCTTGCAAAACTTAGAAAGATAGCACACAGCTGTATCATCAAGAGGGGCTTTCCTTGCAGTGCTATATAAAGCTCATACACACCAGTCAAAGACAAAGAGACAAAAAATCTTTCCTAGACATGTGTTTGGTAGTCAACAAAGATTTCCACAGCTGACCTGACCACAAGACATGACTGGAGGTGCCAGGAGATCTGCTCATCCACAGACACTCTATTTTGGCATGAACACATAGCTAAACTCCTGCTGTGGATGGGTTTGCATGTGCAAAGTCAAGTCAGGGAAGAATGTGAGAGTGATTCAACCTAGATTTTCATGGTCTGGGCAGCAGGCCAGCTCTTCTCTTTCTGTCTTGCACTTCATCAGGACAGGTGCAGCCCACTCTGTTGTTTAAAAAGCAATGCCAGAATGAATCCGATGGGACATGTCAGTGCTTGTCCTTGGTGCTGCCAAGCTCTGCTCTGCATTCCAGGGAGACAAGACTGCTGAGAACAGGCCATGCAGCAGAACATCTCTCAGCCTCCTGAGACCTTTTGTCCCTCTAACATGGCAGGAATGGGCCTGTCAAATCTAGGTACCTTGTGCCCAGAGTGATGTGGCTTGTCTCTGGGGGTAAACTGACAGAAAAGATGTTGAGCTCAGGAACTCCAGGATGGTATTGGTCAGTACCTTGGCCAGCACAGGGCTTTTCCTGGAGCCCAGTTTCATCATTCTCCACACAGACCCACACATGCCTTTCATGACCCTCCAGCATGGCCTGCCTTCACCCAAATATCATAATCTTTCCAAGGTGAGCAGTCAGTCCTACAACATTAGACATCTTCCTTTGTCAGCAGTCACCAGGTGCTAAGGTACTACACTAATCGAAGAACCTCAAGTCTTACCTGCCTGTGACAGAGGGTCCTCATCCTGCTCCACTGTATAGTGGAGACTGAGTTGCTTTGCCCCATTCATGCCTTTCAGATGGTGACAGATGGTTGGACTCAGTGATCTAAGAGGTCTTTTCCAACCTGATGATTCTATGAAATGGCCACAGGTAACCTGGGGACATATTAATATCATGGTGTCAGATGTGTCACTTATCATCAATACATCTTTAAAGAACAGCAATATCTTTATTTCCACAGTGCATTCACTATCTTTCCATGAGAATCCTCAATGCACATGATGTCATGAGTATAATCCAGTAAAAGCCTTTACAGGTGCCAATGGATTCAATCATTCTTGTAGGACTCAAAGAGACAACAGGAACAGAAAAAATGATAGTAGCACATGTGGAAGGTGGGCTTATACAAGAACAACAGGCAGATACTTCAATGTACATAAATCTAAGCTGAAAGGATAAAATGAGACCTGGCTGATGCAAAGCTAGGTGTATTTTGAGTTGTGTCCTGCCTTAGGCAGCAAAGAGTCAGCAAGAACATTTGTTTAGAGCACTGACCAAGAAATCAAAAGTATTTTTCCCTACAGACCCCACAAATACCCTTCAAATGAGGATTTTAGGAACTTAGTGGCCTTCCCTTCACAGTTACAGGAAGAAAAACCAATTTTGTATTTCCCTATAACTCAGTCTCCTGTTTCCCTCTGGTTATTACTGGGAAACGAATTAAAATTGTGGGAAAGATAAAAAGGAATTGAATGGGCAGAGGAAAGAAATAATTACTTATATTAGGTTTTACATAAAGTGTCATGTTTACCTCAAAACTTTTATTTTCATATTTTAGAGGAGAGAAGGGATATAGAAGCCCTTACCTATTAAAAAAAAAAGAAAGTTAATAAAATTGTATTTTCACTTAGTGGTTTTTCCTTCAGCAAATTGCTCTGATATAGCAATAACCTTTTTGTTAGATCAGAGGAGGAGGAAGGAATAAAGAAATCTCACCACTTCTTACAGTAGCAGACACAACTCAAATATATGCAAGTTGTTATTCTGACTAGAAATCATCATGGACTGTGCAGTCCTGTGTAACGACCATCAGCAATACAGTAGCAGGAGCAGAGTAGGTCGCTGAGCTCCCATAATATGATGTGTTAAACTGTAGGAAAGGATCCAGGAAATGGAAGAAAAGGAAAGCACTGAAATAGAGTCATTAAGCACATAAGATTCCTAAAGCAAAGAACTTCAGGAGAGGGTTTCAATACTGTCACATCAGCATTACTTTACTGTGACTGGCCTTTTCTCCTTGGCTCATACCTGTTTATTGAAGTACGGAAATGCACTTGGTTGAAATAAGTATACAGTATTTGTAAACATATTTGCCTAGGAAAAAAAAAGAACTTTTTTTGACAAAAAATAAAATAAATGGGGGAGGAGGGGAAGCAAAGGAAATGAAAGATAAACAGGTATTTATGTTTTGCCTTGAAGCCTCCTTTTATTTGACTTAGTCTGTTCTAGTTTTCAGCATGAATGTGACATATATCAGTTCATTCAGTTGTATCTAAATTATTCTAAAAGACTAAGGAGATTAAGGAAGACAGTGTGGTTAAACAGAAAATTTAAAAATTAAAAAAAAACCCTTAAGTTTTTTCCAAGTAGAGCATGTAAAGGGGAAACTAACAGTGGCACTAAATGCAGAAATGCAGGTAAAAAGAGGAGACATGAGAAAAAGCACTAAAGCTACATCTTAAATCCTCTATCATAAAGAGTAAAAAATCTCAGCAGATTCAATATGCAAAACTGACAGCCAAGGTGTGTGCTAAGAACAAGGGAGATTGTTCCAGCAAGGTTAAATGAATATATTGCATCAGTATGAACTATCGGGTGGGTGAACTTATATGAACTTGTAGGCTGATGCTCACAAGAGAATTTTTTCTTTCAGGGAAAGAGGAAGGAGTGAAAGAGTCAATTCATCAGAGTGCCTCTCCAAGAGTGAAGTTGTGGTGTGGGAGAAATTACAGTACAGATTGATACAATGAGCAGTAGCAAGTCAACAAAACAGAGGGTACTCTCCAAGCCACCCAAAGGATGAAACAACTGAATTATTAACAGCATATGTAACATCATACTTAAAAAAACTTCAGTACTGGAGAACAGAAGGTTGACTTTTTTGTTGTGTTATTTTCAAAGATTACAGGAGACTACAGGCCTGTTAGCCTAACAATAACAAAAAAAAAAACCCAAATACAATGAAGTGCAGAACCAGAGGGAACCTGGATAAATAAAATCTAATTGAGAAGATTTAGCATGGCTTCTGTATAAAGCAGTACTTTCTTACAAGCTTATTAGAGGTCTTCGAAGGGATGAAAAAACATTTGCATAAGAGACATTTACATGATATAGTTTTCTTGGATTTCTTACAGATTTTAACAAATCCGTTCACCTGAAGTCTCTAAGGACACAAAGCAACCATGGTAGAGCAGGAATAGTCTTGCCAAATATAGGTTGAAAAAACAGACACAGAAGTTCTGGGCTAATAGTCAATTACTGCAAAGGAAGAAGGTCACCCACCAACAGTCTGTGACCATACATTCACAACAGACCTGGAAAGTGGTAGGTGAGCAAGGAGGTAAAATTCTCTTGCCACTAAAAAATTTCTTAAGGTAGTAAGAAAAATAGTGAAGAATTACAGTAAGGACTGGGTGTGATGACAGGTAGTTTAATGAAAACGTCAGCTCAGTGGTTGGCAGCAGCCAAAAAAACCAAACCAAATGTTAAGAACTGCTAGGAAAGAAATGCAGAGTGAAACAGAGGATACTGTGGTGCTGCTATGTAAAACTATGGGTTTTCTATACCTTAATACCATGTACATTATATCATTGTGCTTGAATTTTCTTGGTGTGGCAACTGCAGTTTTACCCTATAGCCTTCTGAAAATGCCTGCTGGAAACTTAGATCTACAAGAAATTTTCCATTAAAAAGGTTAAGAAGTAACAATTACCCCTTCCCAGTGTTGTGTGCAGGACATCTATACAAGAACTAGAAGTGTTTTGATAACACTTGATGATTCTACCTAAATGTCCAAAGGTCTTAAGTTGTCAGAAGCATAAAGAAAGTGAACGTAATCTTTTCTTTTCTTTTGTCTGTTTTCAAAGAGGAAATTGAGAGAGAGAAAAGTAAAATAAGTTTGCTCTTGAAAAAGCTTAAAACATTTTAAGTATTTTTGTCCAATGGAAAAAAACTTTTCTCAACTATCTCCTCCTCAATGTCATCAAAGCTGTGCATTTTCAATGTAACTGCAAAACACATATACTGTAAAGTTCAGGCTTTGGAGAGAAGCTGGAAAAAACAGAGTCAGAAAGAATGTCAAGCAAAGCCAATCACATTTGTCATCAGCTTTCAAATACATTCCTAATCAGAATCATCAGGTATAATTCCAATGTACTCAATGCATCTTCACAGCAAGTGATAAAGTATTCTGATTACATATTAGTTTGTGGTATATCTTCAAAGGACAGGTAGTGTGAATTTCACTGTTTTCACTGCATTTAAAATTGGACTGTGGAAACACTGAACATTATAAATGGCCCATCATTGTGTGACTTTGTGCAGATAAACTTAGGAACATAAAGATTTATGAGATGGCAGCACAATCTTAATAATATTTTGTAGCAAAAATGTCATTAAAAAAAAGTTTAGCCACTACAATCAGCTAAAAATTAATTTTTCTAATGGCGTATCATTAAAAAGATTGACAGGAAAGCTGTAAGTTAACTTTATAACAGGATTGGAGACATAAAAACCTGTACACTTCAGTGTCGAGTCTGTTTAACTTTCAATTCTGTACCCACTTCTTTACAAGGTGTAAGCCTATGTGATTGTCAGTGAACAGATGGGCTTTTGTGCCAAAAAGGTTTAGGGTGTTTGACTCAGTTTAGTATATACGAGTATATATGTAACTTGGACAAAGGACTCATAGCGCTACTTGTGAAAAAAAAAAAAAAGTTAAGCCTCTGTTCTTTATGTCTACAAGTTCTCAATGTGGAAAAGAAAGACACAATTTCAAGAAATTTAGAGATATGCAATTATCATTCTTCTGTGGTTAGAAAAAATATGCAGGGTCACTAGCACAGCAGTCTATTGTAGTAGCATGCAGTAAAGATATTGAATCATCAAAAAATCCTTTAACAAGCTCTTTAGAATAATTTGTCTTTGGGAAGAATGCAGTAGCATCTCTGCTCAGTAAAAGTTCTTACTGAAGAACTTAATTTTAGATTGGTCAGACTTCATTGTCTTATTGTACTGAATACTTCAGAGGTATCATTTATATCCCTTCACCTTTTCCTCTCAGAGAGTCAAGTTTTTTAGTCCTGCATTTGAAATTAGTCCTACTTTTCGTGATTTCCTTCTACATCCCATGGTCTGCCAGTCGTGTCCTGCTAGACTTGCCTTGTCTGAAAAAACCCCAATCAACCACAGCACTCACAAAACCAGAATGAATTTTTTTTTTCTCCTTCAGGTCCTTGCTCTCTTTATAGCTAAGGCCATCAAAAGCTGTGGTTTCATAGTTAGTTTCATGTACTTTATGTTTTCTTCTCAGTCATCACAAAACCTAATTCAAAATGAGATTTAGGTACCTGGCTTTCAAGTTTACTTACAGGCTTGTGCTTTAATTTAATTAAACAAATCCCCAGGAGGTCGAGCACAGACATTCTTTGTGCCTCTTTCCATCCTGTCTCCATCTTTAAAGCATCACTTGAGTTTCTCTCTTTTCTTGCTCTTACAACTTCAGCTTCTTGACCCTCAGATGTGTGACTGCCTTTGTATCCAAGGAATTTTGCAGTATGTTGAAGAAACAATTTCATACAATTTCATTACACGAAAATGCAGTATCCAGCATGATCCCATTATGACGAGGTTGGTGTTGCCTACAAGCTGCTTTACAAACACTGAGCAGGCTTCAGCCCCACAAAAATAAGCAAATAAATAGTGCTGATGATTCTCCATATTCAAAACCAAAAGTGCCAGTTCCTCAATAACTCAGTCATATGCTGGGTTTCAGGTGTTAAAGACTACAAGCTCCAAACCACGCCTTGCCTTTCTCTATACAGCACAAATAGGCTGTTCTAACATTGCGTCTGTAGGCTCTGTCCCTTCATAGCCCACAGAGAATTGGTTTCTTTAAAAAAAACTATAAAACTCTTTGTAAAGGATGTTTACTTTTCCTTCCACTCCCAACCTTTCTTTGGAACTGAAATGACTAAAGCAACAGGCATCTTGGGCATATTAGCCACTTTCCTCTGGACATGTGAGACCACTGGAAACTCTATCTCACTTATGTCAAAGAGCAGATGCTATGCCAAATCACTTATAAATGCCAGCATTCTTCTCCCTATATTAAAGTTTTGGGGTTTTTCCCTTTGCTCTCTTTTTTTTCCAAGCCACTCACCAGCGGGCTCTCCCTTTCTCTCTATCCAGCCAATAACAGTGAGCTCCAGAGGTTCTCTGGATGCCTTCCCATCTCCCACTGGCACCAGGCACAGGGTGGCTTCAGCCCTCCAGCTCCCAAGAGAGGTCCCATGGGGGAGGAGAAAAACAGTGTAGCTAAAGAAGAAAATCCCCCCTCACCGCCCACCACAGCCAGCTTCAGCTGGACTCACTTCTCAACACTCCCTCCAACCCTCTGTCTCCATTCTTCAGCTGCACTTGGCTTTTGAAGGAGTCAAAATGCAGAAGTGACAGAACATGATCTAAGTAGATGGCCAAACAGAAGATTCTAGCTAGATGCCTTACCCACAACCAGAATTGCCTATCTTTTCCATGCATCTTGGAGTAATAGGCAGTGCTGTGGAGGCACTGAGGCTGACCTGAGCAAGAAGAAACACACCATAACCTTTGTTCCGGCACCAGTATTGTCTTGCTGGACCAGCAGAACCACACACATACTTTTCCTTCAGTTTATATTGAACACAAATGTATTCTCTTGCATCCATATTGAATGTGGAATTGCTTGCAGAAATTTAAAACACAAAACCTCTTAATTTTTATTTGTTTTGTATGAAATAGGGTCACTTCTGTCTAACAAAGTAAACCAAATCTGGGTTTTCTTCCATAATTTAGTTGAAAAATTTTTAGTGAAAACAGGTAAAATAGGAGAGTCAAGGAAACAAGGTGGCATCACTCCAAGACCTGCACTCCTACCCTTAATACCCTCTAAAGCCAGAGGAGGCAGATTACAACAATGATTATTTTCTTTGATGAGTGCCTGAAATATAAATTATCTGAAGAAGGGCTAGACTCTGTCATGCAGAGAGAGAAACATCAGGGAGCAACTGTCGCCAGGTCCTGTGAGACCCAAGACCCTCATGGGTGAGATAAGACATGGTCTCTTTCCTCTATGGTACTCAAAAGTTTGTGCTGGGCCTTCCCTGGAAAGCACCAAGGTGTCACCCATTCAAGTAACCGTTGTAGAGATAGTCTGTCTGTTGCAGGGAGGCTACCATGACTGACAGAGCATTGCTGTTTGGAAGCCTGGGGCAGGTCAATGCCACCACTCTTTGCTGGTGAGGGAGGAAACCGCTAAAAAGAAACACAAGTCCTCACAAAGAGGTTACTGTTGGAGCTGGTACCTGATCAGAAGGAAAGACTATGGATCCTTGAAATTGGAAGAAAAGTTGCCCTACATTGTCACAGGCAGTTGCTAAAAAGAAGGGGCAGCAGCTCCTGTGACTGAGCAATTAATTGAGTGAAGTAGCTCACAGAGAAAATATACCCTGAATATATACTCTGAAATCATTCCTGAGAAAGGTAACTTCTCTAGAGTATCAGAAATTTATCCTTGCAGACCAGTATATGCTCTGAGAAATGAATCCAAAGTAAATAGCATATAAGAAATCAAACCTGGTTCTCCAAATCCATCTCTGTGCAGGACTTTCTCTTTCCTCTTTGTTTCTTTTGTGCCTTTCAAATTCACTTCAAAATCTGCATTGCCTTGGGACTGACCTAATGACACCTAAGGGTGTCTAATCTAATGACAAGAAGAGAGGTAAGAGCTGTGACACTTCTCACAGAGATCCTGCTGCTTCATGAGGCAACAAACATTTTTGTGATGCTGTAAACTAAATCAGGCAGAGGCAAACCTCTTGTTTTGGAGAGGAGATCAAAACACTTGTAATTGTTGTTGCTGTTGTAGTGTTGGTCCATTATTAAGACTTCTGTCAAGATACCACTGAGTGTGAGATAGTCCCTTCTTTGGTGTCCAAGCCAATGCCTTATTGTCTATGGCAGTCTGGAAGATGCACAAATAATCCCACCCTGGATTGGAAGGAAGAGAAACTCACATGTAATATTGAATGAACATCCCAGAAATAGTGGCCAATTATTCGCTTTGAGTAATGCTGACTCACTTCTAGGTACTGTTAGGGTCCAAAAGATGTTGCTAAGATGACGAGGCAGAGTTGCTAACAGTATAAAAGTTCACTAAAAACTGTAAAAATAATTGCACATAAAAATCAGTAGCCGATCGATCAGCAGTCACCCTGTGCCAAATTGGAATGACCACAACTTGAGTATTCCAGAGGTTTTTATAGGTACAAGATTCTACAGTTAAACAAAGACTTCAAAAGGCATGCAATTATCACAAGAGTTTTTACAAGCCAGATAGCAACATTGTGGTGCTGGGGGAGGATTTAGGTCGTTCTGTGGAGATGCCTTCTGAAACTCCCCTTCATTCCTTCTCCTCCCCAGAGCCTGGGGCAGATGGCCCTTATCTTCCAAGGCCTCTGGCCTCTGTGCCAGACTAGCTATTCACTCTTTTTTTTTTTTTTAATTGGAGATGGTAAGTGGGGGGAGGGCTAGACCAGGCCTGCTGCTCACCCTCGAAATGGAAATAAAGGAGAAATAAAGGTACCCTTGAAATGGAAATAAACAAGGAAGAAAGATACCCGTGACAGGAGGGACCTGTCAGGTACTTTCCATGTACACATATGTACACTGAGAGAGTGAACAAAAATAAATGCCCGATCTCAAGAATTTCAAACTAAATGTTGTTGTAACGTTTTACTTTAGCCAGAGAGAAAGATCAGTCTTCTTTTTACAGAGAGAAACTGTTTGGCAGAGCAGCCAAAACCAGTTGGTTTTGGTTTTACAGGATTTTCAAATCCAGAGATAACAGTTAAAGGACGAGTTTTTAGGGTGTGCGTGGGAGGCCACAAAATTGCAAGTTCATAAAGCCTGGAGTATGTAAGCAAAGACTTGTATAATGCAGGGTATCAACATGTATGCATGTCTTGGAGAATAAAGCAAAGCTGAGCACAGTGTCCATGGCTGTCATAGAATCATTAAGGTTATAAAAGACCTAAAAGTTCAACAAGTTCAACAATCAGCCCAATAACACCATGACTACTAAAACATGTCAAAAAATGCCATGTCTACACAAGTTAAATCTTTGTCCATGAAAGCTCTAAGAAAGCAGCAACATTGTCTCAGGGGTCCCCAGTATGAGGACTGAGCTGTAATAAACTGCCCTGAGAAAGGTACTTGGTAGATAGTGGGATGGACAAAACCATGGTGTCAGGTAACAGCCATGAAGCTAATCATCCTTTGCAAGGTTGGTTTAGAAAACAGTATGTCATATGCTGGTGTGTTTCACTGCAGTAGTTCCTTCCCTGAATACACGTATGATGGATGTATCTGGTCGGAAATTATATGCCAGCCTGCACACCCTGCCAGCAGAATAAGCCCAAGCAGCACTTAATTACCACCACCACCACCACCCCCCCCCCAAATATTGGCCAAGAGGATGCCATTCTGTCTGGAACTGAGTGCAGGTACTGCCTGCCAAGGGGAAGGATGTGGAACATCTGCTTCAATGCGGGAGCCAACAGGTTCTTCACTAATTAAATCAGATGGAAGTAAAGAATGCTAGAGATAGTAAGAAAGAAAAAGTTAATCCAGATTATTAATATCAAAGCAGATCCAAACTGCTGATACACAAAACCTTTCCACTGCAATTGTCCCTCCCCTGCCCCTGGCACTTTCCCCGATTTTGTTTTGAAACTTCTCATTGCCGTGTGTAATTAAGTAGAAAGCTTTCCACTTCTAGCTCCTCGAGGCATCCAAAATGTGATTTTTTTAATCTTCCATTCCTAAGCAAGAGTTAGTTCTAGTGCTCCTGCATTGCACAAGGGAAAGGGGGATCAGGAATTACGGCAGGCTGAAAGCCACAGCCAAGGCAGCTCAGAGACTACACTGCCCTAACCTAGTTCACTGCAAAGGAGCATGGACTGCTTGCCACCACCTCAGGTATTTCAGGCTGTCCTCACAACAATGGAATCATGCTAGTGTGAGGCATGTAATAGTTGCATTGGTCTGCAGCAAAACCTCCAGACAAGGTGGGATCACCCAGATCTTGATTGCCCACTATCAAGCAAACTGTTCCCAGCACCACTCAGATGCCTTCTCAGACTTGTGCTCACCAGCTGGTTGCTGTTACAGAAATAAAATGATTTGTTAGAGAAATAAAAGCTCTTAGCAGCCTTGAATACCTGCTCACCTGCAGCGCAGGGAAAGCAAGAGCTTTGTGCACGTGAGCAGCAAAAGTGGAGACACATTTTGTGGGGCCAGAGGGCAGGCAGGGGGAAATTTCCCCACTGGTTTCACTGGAACTACCTCCCAGCCCAGCACCATCCTCACCAAACAAGAACCTCTTCAACTGACCTGGCAAAAACAGTCAGGCATCCTCAGGCTGGTAACTTCTCCCCATACCACTGTGCCAACACTTCACCTGGTCACAGACTGGAGGGAAGTGGCAGGAGGCTGGGCTAGCTGGGACTGGCTCCCAGGCATTGCTGCTGCTGGCTGAGTGGGATATTTCTTGTTTTAATTGGGACCAACAGAGTGGATAATTCACAGAGGGATTTACCAAACTGCAAGGATTTTGTCAGAGATTTTGTAGAAGCCTTCTTTGGAGAGAATATGTTGTGCCTGACATCCATGCAGTTCATTTGGCTCAGGAGACAACTTCTTGTGCAGGGTTGTGCTTCTCCTTACCTTTCCTCCATGCCTCTGACCTTTCCTGTGACAACAAATCACAATTCAACAAGTAGCTCTCCTGAGAAGTGATAGCATGCATTTGCAGGAGAGGAGAGGATGAGAGGGAAGTTGCTCACTGCCACTTCTAACAGCGCAGCAGGTTTGTGTAGCTCCACATATCCAGCATCCCTGATGGCATTCTGCAAATTGCTGTCTCAGTGTCAGAACCAACTGCAGCTACAGAGAAATGAAAACTCATATATGCATGATCTTTGCAGGCATCGTCAATAGTAGGAGGTAAAACAACTTTTAAACACTCGTGTTTCAGCCACTCCAAATGCTGGAAACACCATCAACGTTAAATCTTATCATGGTCAATTAGCCTTGATATATTTCTTCAGTGCAAAGCCAGCCAAAAATTTTCAGTATTAGAAAAGTCCATGTATTGTTGCCATCTATTTGTCCTCTCCCTACTTTTTTCCTTAGGCATTTTGTCTCACTGTTTGAAAGACTTGAGAAACAGCACTATCCCTTCCTAGGGAATTCATCATCAAAGGCTGCAACAGAGACAGCTTGCCCCAGGGCAGAGAACTACAATAAATATAATGTTTTATTGGCATCTGTACTACTCAGATTTTAAATTTCCAGTGGTCTTGGTCTTGAGTCACAGGGTTTATATTACTCAGTATCAGCAGAGAGGTAAGAAAGACAAGTGCTCATTTAACCATTGAGCAGAGAAATGAAATAGATCCATTTAATGCACGGCCTTCTCTCCCATAAGACACTGCTGCAATACTAACAGTCTCATTTAGACTTGGAAATCACTTGGACACCAAGCTGTATTTATGGAAGTGGAAATACTGTCTGATTTTCAAATTATGTATGCATGTGCAGAGAGAGGACACAATCTAGAAACAGCAAGTTTCAGTACAGTGGGACTTTTCCTGGTTCTGAAAAAACTTAAACACTGTCTCTCTGGTTTTAGATCCATAGTACCTCCAGTGTGTCACATACACAGTGGACTCCCTAATCTTCTTTCATTTGAGGTTACCTAACTGACTCCCTAATACTCCCGTGTATGGGGCTTTTAGGCAATTCTTTCAACATTCATCTCTCTGATGTAAAAACATTCAACCTCCAACAATAACCTTGAATAAGTTTTTTCATTTCATTGAACATGTGTCCTTCAGTGTCCCTCAGATACAACAGGCTCTTCTTCATGCTTCCGTTACTGGTAATATGCTCTAATCTGTCCCTTTTATCTGTCTCTTTTGTGAAGTCAGTCTTTTGGACGATCCAAGAGATATTTTCCAACCTGGTGTCTCTATGATTCTATATTTCTGTCCATGCAGTCACAGCTTTTTATTCGAAAAGCCCCAGGAGGGGTCCAGTGATGTAAAGCATCTAGCAGAGAATAAAGAGGAGAAAGAAAAGGAAAACAATACCTAACACCAAACCTGAGGTACTGCTGACTTCACTGCACTTCCAAGCAATAAGGGTCCATAAGACAGTGCACCTTTACCCTTATAATTATCCTTCACTTTTCCAATACCCTCTAAAACTGCACAAATGATAAAAATTTGTTTGTTCAGGATGCTTTAATGAATCAGGCTGCATTTGCTGGTTTTAAATACATGAAGTCTGACATTTCACTCTCTAGGACCTAATCTCCTGCATCTTATTCTGTTACACCTTGGGCTTTGTTAAACAGTAAACAGATTCAAAATGCCTTGCATAACATATGTAGAAGCAGCTTCTCTTAATAAGTATCAGTAGCTGGGGGAAGGAAAAACAAGGAGGGAAACTTTTGAGACACTAATGGTGTGCATCAGGGGAAGGAACTCTCAAGTTTGATTCAACTAGGTCTTATTAGGAGCAATGGTGAATCACTGATTGGCAGGATAGGGAGATTGTCAGTTTTGATTTGCCACCTGTTAGTATCAACTCTTACAGGGACCCACAAGCATCTTGCAAGGGATCATCAGGAAGAGACCAATTACATATCATCCGTGATGCAGGAAATGTCTGCTTGCCTGCTAGCACCCACAGGCTCAAAGAACATTTGAGCTCTACCTCACCTGCTGTTTCCTGTAACATACCATTCATGCTGGAAAGGCAATAGTCATTCATGAGTGTCCAGGAAGTGAGGATACCATCTTTGAGATAATTTCTTCTAGTGCAGACTTACAAAGTATACTGGATAGGGATCGTAGGAAAATGTGGACAAAGATAGAAGTAGTGCTGTTTGCTTTCTGCAGTCACTAAAATGAGTAATATCAGCCTTGCAATAAAGGTAGCCCTCTTTCCTCCAGAAAAAGCCAAGGGGCCAGAAGTGCTGGAGTCACTTCCAGATAGGGCATTACTACAATGGTCTTCCCAGGGGTTGAGGGAGAAGGCTGGGTTGGACAGACACTTCTGTCCCAGGGTGACTCAACAGTGTCAATTTCTTCTGCCCCCACTGACTCCATTCATCTGGGAGCTTACAATACAGATCATCTCATCATGTGTGGTCACCTGAAATAACTCCAGTCTGAGAGCCATGCCTGAACTGCAGCCTTCACTGGCTGATTTCTGCCATGGCATGGCTGTGGTCCTGCAATCCCTGCTGGTTTTCAACATGTTCATAGAGAGTGACTGGCACTTTGGCATCCTTTCCTGCACATCATATGTTTGGCAGAGACTGGCCTCCTTTGGAAATGACTGAATAAGAGTTGTTGGTCAAAAGCTAGAGTCAGGTGTGTTGAGCACAACTTTTCATGACTTCAGAGACAGCTGTGTTACTATAAAGGATGGAATTTTGGTTTAAGCTTTCTAATCCCTCTACAAAGACTGCATTTAAATTAAAAAGTAGGTTGTAAAGCAAATAAAGTGATTTCTCTAGTTATTGAATGAGTTGCTCAACCTTTCAGCTGTCAAAGGGAAAGTATTGTCATTGATAGAACAGTCCAGCTCTGTTCTACAGATAAATCTCTCGTAACATCTAGAAGACAGGAAGAGTAGCTCTGTCCATGGTCTTCCATGTTGAAGAGATTTTCTCCACCCCCAAAGCCCCTAGCTGCTATACTAAACTAATTGACTGCAATGTGTGAGTTGCCCCAGGCCAGAACTTGCCCAGTGTAATGAAGAGCCCATTAGTATGATCTCCACAGCAATTCCATTGATCTGAAAGTTTGTCTCATTGCTCAGGGACAGAGGAAAATAGTGTCAGATAACATTTCAGACCAAAAGCTCCTAGAAAAGTTTCAGGACAATGTCATGGCAAAGCTTTCATGTGCAATTTATTATTCTTTCAGTAGGCTAACTTTGGCTCCTAAGCTCAGTTGCTTACGCAGTATGTCAGAGACATAATACCTCACCTCAGTCAGTGACATTAGGGTGTCCAGTACCATCAGACAATTTCTATATGTCTGTTGTAGAAGTCAGCATTTGACTGTTAGGATTTTTCTTTGTCCTTTCTTTTTGACTTCTCAAGCTTGCAACTCCAGAGTATTTGTTGCTGACTTTTGAAAGCAGGAGGCATTCAATTTGTCTCTGAGGAAAGCAGGTGTATTGGTTTTATGAGACTTTTCATTTTATTTTCTCCTGCTGTCTTGTTCAGGTGATGGAGTAAGGGAGCAGCTCTGTAGGCATCTGGCAACTGTCCAGGTTTAACCAACTACACCACAGCTGGTGATGCTCATATTGGCAAAATGTCTACCTGCATAATGATGTATTTGGAGGCACACGTGGCTTAGGCAAGAGACCTGGTCCTGACACAGCTGTGAAGAAAATGGGGTTGTAGCTATGCACTGGAGGTGGGATGAAGATACTTAAGGTTTTCCCTGGGTTTTTACCTAGGTTTTATTATCAGAGGAAAATGAAATTATTAATTCGGTATTGTTCAGGTTTTATTTGCTATCTGTATTACATACACTGGTAATACTTTCTTCTTTGTATGAACAAATATTTTTATTCCAATTGACTGCGTTATTATTTAAAGAAAATTATTACTTGATGAAAGATAAATCTCAGTTTCTTAAATACTTCAGTGATAATCATCCAGTTTTTCCTTTTCTCCTTTGGGTGCTAGCAAAACAGGAAAATCAATGAACATCTGACATTTTCCCCAAGAGGTATTCACCTCTGTTTTTGTTGAGAGTGCTCAGATCCAATCATTCATCTTTATTTTAAAGAAAGAGTTGTGAATTTCACACCAACCATAGCTACTTGTGCTGTAGTAAATTCAAATATATTATCCATAATTTGAATGTAGAAGTATTATTTATGTCATCCAATTCATTCTTGCAGAATTACCTAGGCACTCGACTAACCATTTGCATATAAAAATATGTTGTTTTTCTTGATCAATTGAGAGCTTATGCATAGAAATAGCCCTCCAAATGTATGTTAACCATATATTCTAAGCTTTTGAAGTATTACTGTTCAAATTGCAGAAACCAAATGCTATACTCCCTGTTTAAACAAAACTTCATTTCACTGACATCTGAATAATGATTTTGTCTCAGCCATTTTTTTTCAAGTCAGTAAGGTATATTATTTATCTTAAGACAGGGTTGTGCCTACTTAGAAGTTACAGATGGTTGTAAAGCAGACATTCTGTTTCCCAAAACCAGAATATATTTTTCATATAGTTTCAGGTATTCTGAATTTCTAGTTATTTTTCAAAAAGCTTTTCCCAAATTAGGAAAGCAATATCCCTCTCAGTCACAGTTTTTTAAAAACTGAATTTTAGTAATGTTCAGCTAATTTTTGCCTGTTCTAATCCTTTCAAATATAAAATTCCTACCAGATTGTATAGAAGTGGGCACATTTATGCAAAGGACTGACTTTTTAGTTTAATTGGTGTCTTCCTACAGAGTATGTTGTAGGAAAATCTTTTTATCTCACGACATTTCCAGGCTTCTCTTCAAAGGCTTAGCAGTGCTGCTCCTCCCTGCTGAGGAATGAAAATGCCTTTCCCTGATGTTTGGTGGGTGATATTTAATAAATTCTTATGCATTATTGAATTATAACAATAAATCTAAACATTTGCATAAAGGCAAACATCAGAGTGCAAACTCTCTAACCCACTCTATAAAAGGCCATGGAAACTCCCTGGATATATTTTATTTTCGTTGGCACAGACAGCAATTTGGCTTAGAGGCTGCCAGCTTAAGATGGTTTATAGTGGCTTTGTGGCAGGAGATTGAGGTGAGGGAGACAAAGAACACAGGTACATTATGTTCATACCTCTATATGCTGATGAAACCAGGACCATGGAGACTATCAGAGCACCAGCATCTCCTAACCCAACACTTCTAGGTCAGATCTAAACTGCAATCGAGACTGTTGTGAATCACGGTGCTCAAAAGGCGGAGATGTTGCAAGTAGTGAGAGGCAGAGATGGCAGACCTTGGCAAGACTTCAGCCTTTTCTTAGTTCTGTTAAGGACAAAGAGTTTCCACAACCCAGTGGTTTCTCAAGTGTCAGGCTAGGGTTTCTTGTTAAAAAGCCATCTCCTGATCTAAGTGTCTTTCTTGGAAATGCAGGTTCAACAACTGTTGAACCAGAGATCCAGCCTTAGCTGACAGAATCATGCTATTCCAACGAGATGACTTCCATCTGAAGGTTTGATCCTGCTATTAAAAAAGTCTCATTAATTAGACAATATTCATTTCATTAACTCTGCTTTCAGAATATAAGAGCTTAACAGCAGGGACTGATTATTCTTTTTAGTGTGATGTAGTTGTTTGGGGGTTTTTATGATCCAGTTGGGAAATACTTTTGGGAAACACTTGTTCAAAACAAATCAAGACAAAAAAAGATTTTTTTTTTTAAGCCAAGGAATAATACTCCAAAAGAAATATTTTGGCTAGAGGAGGTTGTGCTGGGTGGTACTAACAATGTACCTTTGTTGCTGCTCTAAATTCAGGGTGATGAGAAGTACAATAAACTAGAATACCATTCATCGTGGGGTGACTTGGACATGCACACACATGCAGCTGTGCACCCTCATTTAGTCTTGCACCCTCACTTATTCTTCCCATCTGTGTTTCCCTTCTGCATTAGATGCACTCCAAGCCCTTTCAAAACTGTTGATAAACTTTCCATCAACACACAGGCTATGGAGTGGGTCATGCAGGCTTGCAGTGTAAGTCCATTCAACAAGTCCATTCAACACACTGAAATAAAAATAGGCAGTCAGGAGGGTGTGGGCAATAAATCCCCCAGATCCATGTTACTAATTCGAGAGATGGATTATTTTGTTTTGTTTCANATATCAGGTAGGAAGGGCTGTAATATGTGAGAATTTCATTAATAGGGGATATTAAATTTTATTATAGCAAGGCAGCACAGTTAATTTGAAATGGTCTGAGAAGGAAGCAGGTTATGAAACTCCAATTTGATTATTAACCCTTAGGATAGCAATATAACTGTTATTAGCAGATAAAATTTTGGCTCCAGTGTGTAAGGTTTTCTAATAAATGTCTTCATTGACGCATGCTGAAAAATATAAGACCTTGTTCTGAAGGGCTTGCTTATTTGAAAACCTAACAGAGAAGGGTGACACTGGATGCTGGATGTTCAAATATGCTGCACTGTCCATCTGTGACGAAGTTCTTGCTCCTGAGCCTTTGCTGCTCCCCATGTGGAGCTGGATCCCATGCTTGGTGAGGACCTGCAACACTGCTGGCAGAAAATCTTCCCTTGGCATTGCTAGGTGCTGGAGAATCTTTGGAGAGCTGGAAAAGTTGCAGGAAAGCACAAGCAGGCAGGGTGGGAAGAAGTGGAAGGGTTTTTCCTTGGGTTGGGGCTGGTGTCCTCAACACTCTCCGTGAATTTGCTAGCTTTTTATGGTGTTGAGAAAGGAGAGTCCTTCAGCTGTGAGGATGCCATGGGAAGAAAGCAGATCAAGCACAGCAGGGATGGAATGAGCCATCTGGGGCTGGACCACAAGATAGTGAGGATGAATGGGAGCCCCTTAGACACCCCACATTTTATGTGCTTTTCTCCAGTTGTGAGACATGGGTCATCAAGCCCTGGTCAGTAGAGTGTTGACAAGTGGAAAATTCACCATTCATAAGACCTGATTCAGAGCTTCCTTTAGTATCAGCATGTCGAATTCTAACTTCATAATCACTCTGACTTGTTTGGAAGCATTCTCACTCAAGTCTTTAAAAAGATGAGTCATTATTTTAAAGGCAGCCTCCACCAGTTATCAGGTTTATGGCCACAGACAGAGTACCCTAGATGCACTGCTGATGTAGCAAAGCCCATGCTATAATCTTGCACGCAGGATACAAGCCCTCACTGTGACAGCAGCCTTCAGCAGTCTGTATGCAGACCCTTGCTGTATATAAACACAACTCACAGAGCCACTTGCTCACCTCTAAATGTGAGAGGCATTTTGCAGACTTGAAGATTTCAACTCCTTCCTCAGGCAAGTTTCAGTCAATGTGAGCTGTGGCTGTGTAACCTGGCACAAAGGCAAAAACTTTCCAGAAGATTTAATTTCTCAGTCTTATTCTTTGAGATTTTCATTTTCTCAGTAGAAGTGTTTCATTATGTTATATAGTGACTTGACTCTGGGGGAGCTGTATAAATGTAAGTACTATTATATTATTTTACTATAGGTTCTACTTTCCAGCAATCAGTAAAGGTGTTTACCTGATAATCTGGGTGCCTGATAGCATTGCAGTATCCAGGACCAAGGAGAGAATGTGACCACACTATACTACACTGCGAAAGCCTGTCAGTTTTTGCCGTTGTATTCTGTGGAGTCAAGATTTTATCCTACAAATCTTGGAAATGTCTCCAAATGAAAGGGCAGCAACACACAGCAAGAAGGCTGAGACAGTCCGTCAAGTGCAGCAAAACTGGAAGAAATGTGATCATTGCAATGAATAAGGGTGCCAAACAGTATACACAGCTCCATTTCCTTTTGTTGAGGGTATGTAGAGAAAGTAGCAGGTTGCATTAATGGGCTGAAGAACCTGCTGAATGATGTTGCCATGAAGGAGACAGTAGCAGGAGCTCTCTGCCACTGAGTGCTTGCATGATTCTGCACAGCTCACTCCTGCTATTCCTTCGTTCATTCCTTATCTTGTTTGTCACATTGGATGCCCAAATGAAGAGTCCACAGCACTATGTTTTGATGGCATGCTGTCAAATGCTTAGGATAATGAAAAAACAAGTCCTACCTAGCTCACATTGGGCACCTAGAGCTTGGGTGCGCCTTTTGTCTGTAGTATCATGCTCTGCTTTTCACACAGATATGCCATTCTCAGATGCAGCAATTAATCTTGGACAGCCAGAAACAGAGAAAACCCACACTGCTGTCTTGGACAAGGTTTGTGCACTATAAATATGGCATGAGATGAAAACTTCAGATTAAATGACCACAGATAATCTGCAGAAAATCAGCTAAGATGCACACAGAAAATAGAGTACAAACTTGTAATTAAAACTGCACTGTAATGAACATATGATGCTGAGTTAAAGTTGTCTCAAACTACAGACAGGCTCACCAGTCAGTTAACACTAGGCATTTGTGCTACTCATTCCACCAATACAAATGGAGGAGAATTAGGCATGATCACCTGATTGCACTTTTATAGGAGCAGATAGTATTCATGAAATGAAATGCATAACTGCTGAACGTTTTTAATCCAGCTGCAGGAAGTCAAGTAATAAACAACCTGCCACAGAGTTATAGGAGACAGAAATAACCTTCCACCATCTGCCCAGGAGTTATGACCCAAACCTGGAAGCCCTGAGGCTGGGTCTGCTGCACTCTTGCTGTGTGGCTTCCTATCCCCAGCTACTCCAGCTTTCCTCTCTGTGTGCATGCACAGTGATGGCAGATACAGGGAGAAAACAGATACCCTTAACCCCATGAGGGAGGAGCTGAGTGATTTCAACCAATGCTCACAGATGGGAGACTCTCTACCACCTTTGGCAGCACCTCTGGGAGGCCAAATCTCACCAGTGTCATGCTAGTCAGTTTCTCTGGCCTGTACAACAAGGATGTGCCAGGAAGAGTCTTACGTAGTGAAGAGGAAGGAATTGTCACCCCATGGAGATGGAACCTGATAGTTCCCTCTTTATCTCAGGTCCAAAGGTGCCAGGCTTCAGCACATCTCAGACCAACTCAACAGCCCATCTTGTTGAAAGGTAAAGTCCTACAGCATGATGAATTCCTCTTCTCAAATCTTTCCCTCTGCTGAGACTGTGGTCAAATTTTGGATTGAGAGTGCTTCTCCTTTTGTGATTGAATCTCATTATGTGGTCTCCAGTGCTCTTTTATGATGTTGTTCTCCTCTATTCTTCTCTACACTTTGAAGTGGTCTTGCATGAAGCAGCATGACATAAAATAAAATGACACTCGTTATTAATATAAATGAAACACTTGGTTTCAATTATCTTCTCCCTCTCCAGTTCTGAGGAGTGAGAAATCACTCATAAATGTGGTGGTTTAAGATATTTCAGACTCCACAGAGTGTGAGAAATTAAGAAAAACATTGAAATATTGAGCTTGTCACAGCATATAAAAAGATAAGAGAGAAAAAGAGCCTTGCCAGAGCTGCACAGGTTGAAAAAAAAAAAAAAAAGAACAAAATTAGACACCAAAGCAGATCTGTCCATCAAGAGTTGAATTTAGAATTGGCTCTGCCACTGACCTAGAGACAACCTTTGGAAAGTCACTTTGCGTCTTTGCATTTCTGATTTCACATAGACTGTGATTTTGTCTGTTTGACATATCAACAGAGTAACTGAAGGAAGAAAAGATCTCTTTGGGAAAGATCTTTTTCCTGACATATCTCTATAGGGCTCCCTCCTTCAGGAGGTTATTTGTAGGCAGAATTTCTCTAAATCCTCCACAACAGGAGGAGTTCATCTCTTTCTTGGTTCTGCTGGTTTTATATCATTCTGTCCCCTCTTCCCTTCTACTAGATAGTGTTTAACCTTTAGAAATAGCATGCACAACCTCTTGAACTGGAGCAATAAAAAGCCTTAACGGTATCCACCCAACTTCAGGATCACACAAACTTGCTATTCCAGGTTGTTCCATAAAACCATGCATGACAGTATGGAATGCAGTTAGCTCTGTTTTTTTCATCTCTGCTTAAAATTTATCCTATTGAACCTATGATGCACTAGGCATTTCTAGAGCTTGCACAAGTCTTGAAAGGAGGACTATAGCAAAATCCTCTTCATGGACTGCAGCACTGGCTGTAGAACTTAGCAGAAAGATGCCCTTCTCCCCCTTCATTTGAAACAAACTTGATGCACACCAAAATTCTTGCCGTGAAAGTGTTGGTCCAGGGTTAGAGGTGGTTAGGCTGAGCAGTTTGCTTTATGCTGGCTGCACCAGTGAGAAAACAGTTGGCTAATTAAGTGCTTTGTGATCCTTGAGAGATCACAGAATCGCTAGGTTGGAAAAGACCCACAGGATCATCGAGTCCAACCATCCCTATCAAACACTATCCATGCCCCTTAGCACCTCATCCACTAGTCTTTTAAATACCTCCAGGGATGGTGATTCAACCACCTCCCTGCGCAGCCTGTTCCAGTGCCAAATGTCCCTTTATCTTGAAATTTTTTTTTTTCGATGTCCAGCCTGAACACTCCCTGGTGGAGNACTCCCCTCACCCTTCTCTTCCCCAGGATAAAGAACCCCAGTTCCCT
>WAAB01019262.1:5962-24561 GCA_013389865.1 Piaya cayana
AATAAACTGCTAGAACATAACAAAATATAGGCTGTACCTTTCAAAAGAATCTTATATAGCTTGTTTAACATACCTTTTTAATACATTTATTATATTCACCATATATTTATTATTCCAATGCTTTCTACTATCCTATGTTACAGTGGACATCAGAGCACAATGCTGTACTATGCATTATTACTCATATTGCATTAATCTACTATTAATTTATTGCACCCTATTTAGTGTTGTGGTAAAGTCTTAAAATTGTACATATTTTTTCTTACACAAGTTCTTCATAAAAGAAACCATGCATCTTAAGAGCTTGCTTTGGTAACAACATTCCTTTTCAAAAGTTGGCCACTATCTAATTTTTATTATACCATGAAACTAAACTGTTGGATAGGACTTCAAGAAGTCATCTAGTCTGTTGGCCCTGTTGGCAAACCCAGTCACAGATCTGTCATTCCTGGATGTATCTACCGAGGGAATGATCCCTCCCAGCAGCTGGTGCCTCAGTGGCCACTCCAGCAGCCTCGGGCAGGGCTTACTGGCTCCATCAATGGTGAGTGTCTCTCCAACACCCATCCTCAGTCATTCATGCCGCAGTTTTGGCCTTCCTCTCTACCCACAATGGGAATTGCCCTTTACATTTGTTTGTTTGTTTTGGGTTTTTTTTTTTTACATCTGAGGACTTATTCCTTCCCTGCCACACTTCTCTCTCTGTTTGTTTTTGGTTTGGTCTTGTTTAGGATGGTGAAGGGAAGCAAACTCTCTCTCAAAGTTTTGCTTTGTAGGGCACATTCTTTTGACTCTTTTCAACCAAAATGTTTCTGCACTTCCCCAGGGTGAAGACTAGCAAAAAGCCACTAGCTTCTTTTGCATGTATTCCAAATCCGTAAGACCGTTCCCTGGAGGTGCTCTCTCTCTTTCTCCCTTCCCTTCAAAATTCAGCACAATATACCACCTGCTTCAAGGGCTTTTACATTGTCATCTCAATATTATTGAGCTATAAACCTCTAAAAAGAAAAAAAACCTCAGTACATAACAACTTAAGAGACATTTCACAGGTTAATCTTCCCCATCCCCTCAAGTCTCATGTGCTGGATGCTCAGATCCAAAGGACCAACTTTTTGTCACTCTCGGTCTCGCTGCTGTTAGATCTGAAGATCTGAGACGTATCATCTCAGAGTGACCAACTATGACCTGAGCAAAGCTACTGAAGTGGGACATTCCCACAGCACTCCTGCCAGAGCAAGGATCAGACACCAGGACTGCAAAAAGATGCTGAAAATACAGCCGGGAAAGAAACATAATAGGAGAACATAACCGTAACTGCTGTGCACAAACAGAAATAATATTGATGCTGTACAGTTAACATGTTTTTGGAGACTAATACAAAAATTACAAATCTTCAAGTCTTCCAGTACAACCAGTGAAGACTAATTAAGCGATAAGAAATATTTCATGTGAAACTTAATGAGTTTTTCTAACCCTTCACTAGTTGAATTAACTGTAATTAATCAAAAAAAAAAAGGATTGTCATTTACTAAAGAACTTTTTTCCTTTTGATGAAAAGATCCTCTCTTCCTGCTTTGCCTGCAAAAAGGGATTTAAAAGGTAAAGGGAAATATTGGCCATTACCTAGTAGAGAAAGAACAGCAAATCACACTCCACATATAAAAGGTCGGCATATTCAAAGCTTTTTTTTTTTTCTTATAGCTTCACAAAAAGATATTTTACAGTGATCAGACTTTCAATGTAATTTATTTTAACTAAGAGCTTGGAACACAAGCTGAGGATAGAGCTAAGACTGCACAGGCAAGATACAGCTGAATAAGCCATTCAGGATTACATTTACTTTTAAATACCTCAGGTATCAGCTGAAGTTCTCTTTAAACTATTAGTAATTACTTTTTAGTACTCTCAGGGAATGGTTGAAGTCCCAGTGGGTAAAAGATGGTCAAATGTAGCAACTATTATTAGAAATGGGAAAAAGGAAGACTACACAGTCTAGACTCAGTATGCTGAAAGACCCCGGAACAAGAGATTAAATGATGAAATTATAAGCACTCAGAGGAATATGAAGTAAGAAGAGCTGCCAAACTGTATTTGTGAAGAACTAATCATGTCAACCCAGTCATAGCACCTTTTTTTTAATCAGGATAATTACTCTATCTTAAGGAATAAGATGGGATATCTCATGAATAGACAAACATATTCCTCTGCCACAATAAGTTAGATTTATCAACATCTTATTGTAGACTAACAACAAAAACACTCAAAGAACAGTTTTCAGCTGCCCACTTCCAAACTAAGGGAACCCATCAGTGTATCTCCACAGGTGTTTGCACTTGGTCCCATATTTTTCCGAATCACTTAAGTCACAAATTCTGGAGGATCTGCAAGCACTCTGGAAGATACACCAGCACACCAAATTATCTCAACTTGTTGGAAAAAGACTTATTTAATAAAAAGATATGCAAAGGGCTTCCTATTTTAGAAATAATCAATTGTAAACTGCTTTATCAGGCAAGCAAGCAGGGAGGTTAGCAAGGATAAAACCTAAACATGAGTCAAGCAATGCAAGTCTGCTGCCAGAGAAAAGTGGTGCATTGGGAAATATTAACAGATGTTAACAACAGGACACAGGAGGTAATTATTCACATGAGATTTAGAAAGCGTGACCTGGAAAGAAGGATATTTGCTTACTCAGTAAAGCGAAAGGACCAAAAAGTAGACATAGCAACAATATTCCAATACATCACAGGTTTTAATTAAAAGAAACACAATTGTAATTCATGAGCATGAGTAGGGACTGGCTTAATTTACAGAAAGGAAAATTAAGGATAGATATTCTGAAGAGCTTTCTGAGCTGTAAAGACAGTTAATCATTTTAATATGTTATCTGCAAGAAGGCAGTTGGGAGCCATCACTGGAAGCCTCTAAAAAGACCTTGACACAAAGATCCCTCCTGGAGACAGGCTATGCAGTGTGGTCGGGTAGGCTAAACTGGATGACTCCTTGAGGTGAGGAGTCGCATTCTAACTCTTTTGGTGTCAAAAATCAAGAAATAACATCATCTAGGAATGTTATCTCCTCTGGAACTAAATAAAGGTGAAAGAATCATTTAATTTGGCTCAACGGACCACTACTGCTCAGCACAGTACCAGCTTCATGTTATCTTTCTTTTTCTATTACATACTTGCAAGTCAAGTCACATTTGTATGATTAGGTATCCATACCTGAGTGTTTGCAAAGAATCTGTCCACAAAAGGCACCTCTTTCTCCCAGTGCTACTAGCTATAGGTTTTCCTGAGAAACATACTCAAATAAAACCAAAACAGAAAAAGCTACCTTGTTACACTGCTCCTGCAGACACTGGTTTCTTAACATGATCTACTCTGTATTATCTTTAGGAAAAAGTCATTCAGGAAGAAAACAGCAGCATGTAATATACCTCCTTTACTCTGATAGTTTGTATTAGAGATTCTTATCCATGTTTGTTAATTTGCTATTGGTATTTATCGGTAGTCTCATACAGTACTTCGCAGGAAAGCCTTAGTACCAAAGTAGAATTTTATATTTCTATTTACAGAAATAGTATACGAGCTTTGTATTTTTATGCAATTTCACTAACTTATTTATATAAAGTTGAATTACAGTCTATTACTAATCTATTTTCTCTGTGTCTAGAAGGATATAGTAACACAGCAGACATATTAGAAATAATAGGAATAACAAAAGTAGTATTATGCACAATTATGGCTAGTAGCACTCAAAATCAGACATTGTTAATAATAAATTACATAAAAGAAATACCATCTGAAAACTGATTTTACACGGCATATTAAAGACTTGATGGCTCAGGAGATGGCTAATAGAATAAAAAGCCTTTCATCTCAAGGTCAGCAATTCAAATGCAACTCGGTCTGAGAGTAACTGAAAGCTATGTGGTGAGAGCTCTAATTAACCCAGTCTCATTACTAAGAATTTAAGAATAGCCTTAACATAGCCCTTCTCCAGCCCCTGACAGCAGTCAATACAGAAATCACAGAGAGCATGGAGAAGCAGATCTAATTCAGCAGGTAGAGTTGTGTTTCTCTTGTTATATGCTGACAGCCCCAGGCTATCACATTTTAGCAGCTTCCTAGCAGGTGCCATTTGTTATGTTCCAAAATTCCAACAATCTCAGTACTGCTGTGTCTTTTATTGCTTGGGGGTTTAAGAAACAGAATAGGGCTTTCAGCTCCCTAAGTGACCACTTCACATGGTGCGTAGGCAACACGCTGGCCATTTGCCTGAGCCACAAACATTTGGTACATTAATGTATTATATTTACTAGATATCATACTACTTTTCTGGTAAATATCAAATAATGTACCAAAGTAAATGAATGCACTGGGAAAGAGAAGAATCCCTGTGCAAACTAGAGCAACTGTTCAGCTAGCCAGTAAATAAAGCAAACCACGTGCTGCATGACTTGACAAGCAAACTCAAAGTCTTCTCAAATAAACCCTCTGGTAGAATTTCCTTTGTTCCAGTATAATGCCTACATAATTTACTGTTGGCTATATTATTAACATGATGTAAAACCCTGATAAGAAACCCACTGATGTTGTCCTTTTCCTTAGCTTTTTATGCTGAATGAGATTTCTATTAAAAAAAACCAACAAAAAAACCCCAAACACAAAAACAAAATGAATTTTCAGTGATTCTCAGGAAAAAGCATAGAGAGCAATCTTGCTTTCGTATCTTTTGTATGCAAAACCCAGTGTTTGCACTTGCAATGCAAACTAACACCTACAAATACCCCTCTGCAGGTATAAATGGGGACACAGAGAATCACGGAATAACCAGGTTGGAAGAGACAAGTGATCCCCATAAGCTCTATCTGGAACCCATAGATCCCTTTTTGATCTAAGGCAACCATACAGCCTTCCCAGATCCGTCCCAGCCTCAATTATTTTAGTGTACTAGTAGATTTGTGGAAAAAAAAAAATTGCCATTTTTGTCGTTGTAAACTGTGATGCTTATTTTGGATTTAACTTTTGTGTTCATGTAGCATATGCTTTTAAAGTGAGACATTCTGTTTGTTTATGCTGGTGGCGTCGTTTTCACCATTTTTTTTTATGTTACACTGTCAAATTAAAGATGAAAAAAACAAATTCAAGCAATTTTGTTGTATGAGTTCAAAAGGGGACATAAAATAATGAGAGCTGCTAGCAATATATACCAAGCACTTGGCCAGGGTACTGTCAGTGGACGTGCAGCTACACATTGGGCACAAAACCTTTGCAAAGGAAACAAGACCCTTGAAGAGGGGGAAGGTTGCAGACCTCCTCCTGCAATAGAGATCAACCAGCTGAGGGCCATTATTCCAGTGGACCCTCACAAAATAACTTGAGAGTTTGCAGAAGAACTAAACATTGACTATTCAACAGTTGTTTGACATTTGCACCAAAATGGAAAATGACAAATGGGTGTTGCAAAAGCGGATCAAAAATTATAATAAAAAAGCCACTATTATAAAGCTTGTTCTGTGCTTCTTTTGCACAGTAAAAAATGATCCACTTCTTGATCACAGTGATATGTGACGGAAAATGAATTCTATGTGACAACGAATGGTGTTCACCTAGACCGAGGTGAGGCATCAATGTTGGGCAATCAAATAAGGACTGATTCTTCTCCATGACAACACCTGACTGCATGTCTCACAAATAACTCTGCAGAAGCTGCATGAGCTGGGCTATGAAACCTACTTCACCCAGCCTAAGCACCAGGCTTCTCTCTCACCAGTTACCGTATTTTCAAGCACGTCAACAAGTTCCTGCCAGAGAAGATTTTGCACAACTAGGCAGCAGCTTCAAAGCTGCTTCAAAAAAGCCTTCAAAGAATTAATCAGTTGCAGGACTACAAAATTTTACTGGAATAGTCTTGTTTCTTGTTGGCAGAAATGCATAGATTCTAGTGGTTCTTATTTCACCTAAAAATCTTATTCTAAGCTGAGATATACCTCTTTATAGCTGATGGTTAAAAACAGCAATTACTTTTGAACCAACCTAATAAAAATTCATAACTCATGAATACTCCATCTTCAGCAGTACTTAAGTTTAGAAGAGCCATTTTGGTTTTCCAAAGTGACCATGACTCATATTTAAAGGTGTCTAGGTACCAAAAAATGCAGTTTACAACCACCATGGGTTTACAACGTCTAGATAATCAACACCCTTAATGAAGTTTTTCCTCCAGCATAGCACAACTGCCTAATAAGCATTTTAAACTCAGCCCTTACCCAAGGGAGGCAGCAGAAATCCTCAAACACTTGCTTTTTTCCTGTATCCAGAGACACATTTCAACACCTGCACTTCCATTACTAAAGCCCTGTTGACGCCTGCATTTTGGCACTGCACTTGATCATTGATTCCTTAATCCTGATAATCTCTTGATATTTATAACGAAAAACTCAGCAGGATTTTCAGATACAATGCTATTTCAAGTTATTTCACATTTAGTACCCACATGGGAAATTCTAGAATATGCCCATTCCTCCCAGCTCAGCCCTAACAGATGGGAAGATGCCAGACCAAGCTGCACTCGGACCACATTACTTCCTACAGAGTGCAGGAATGGCCCCATCATACCAGACAGCAGTGCTTTGATGATAGTTCCATCTGCATTTTCAGGAAAGAGAATTTGCTGGTCATACATACAAATCTGAGCTTCCCTCAAAAGCTCCAACTTACGGAAGCCTGTGGTGGAGATGGTATAAATTTTTGAACCCTCACTCGCCCAAGATGTTTGTGTCTCTGGTGTCACTGTGCAGTCTGCCACACTGGACTGCTAACATTATCCCTTGCAAATAGTCAGGATTTAAATAACTCTTGTTAACCGAGGTTAAAACCAGACATCACTTGTTGTAGCAAAGAGCTACCTCCTGACTTGCAACACCAAATGGTCCTACTTACTTCATGTCTGTTCAGAAGACTAACTGTAAAAAGTGCAAAATATGGATTTAAGTGGATTTTTCAAGTGTGGAAAAATCCCAAATCCATCAGTTAAGGTCATTAGCTCATGTGACACACCTCACTGAAGTTAATTTTCAGAGATAAGCATTTGACAATCTGACTAGAGGAGTTCTCCTTTAATGCATTATTAATTCATTTATTATTACAGTTACTATAATCTTTATGCAGGGCACTTAAGCTCAATTTGTTCTATATCAGCTAATATTTTTAACAAGCCCTTCATTCTCCTTGGGATGGGAGCTTTCTTAACCAGTTATTTGGCTTTTAAGCAAGTAGAAAATGACATGATGATGTATACTTATAAATACAGCTTCACATATCATTCCCTGAATATTAAACAAAATAAAATTAGTAGTAACTTTCACATTGCCAAATATCTTTTTAAGATAGACTCATTAAGCATAAAAACTTTATCACACAGTTAAATTCAATGACATTTTAATTGCAATTCTCCTAAGTGACAAAGAAAGGAAATAGATTTAAATAAAAAGATCCTGAACAAATGCAGTTATTTCTGGGAGAGACATTGGAGCATATATTAACTTAAATCTAGCCTCATCTGAAAGGCTTCGGGTTCATTCTTTGGTCACAGAGGGCAAAGAGGTCATGAGGCTGAACCCTGCGCTGGGAAAATGGTTCAGTCAGAGAGGAAACAGCAAATTAAGTAGAAAAGTGAGAGTACTTTAAGTTATGAACCAAAGGAAAGAAAACAGCACCTTCCCCAGACATACATATTGCTGATGCACTGAGAGCCAAGCATCCAGCCAGTTACAGAGGCTGTATCACTTTGCAACTTTTCTTGCTAATGTAAAAGGTCAGGGTGTTTAAAAGACATGTAGACTGGGCACTAGAGATACAGTGGTGGATTTGGCAGTGTCAGGCTTACGTCTGGACTTCATGATTTTTAGATTTTTTCCAATCTACAAGATTCTGCTCAAGTCTCTGCTCAGAATGCTACACCTACATTTCCAGTATTTCCCCCTTGAAAAGGAATAGCTCAGCCCATGGGATACTATCACAAGGAATACAGAACAATGGCTTTGGGAGATTAAAAAAAAAAGAAGAAAAAAAAAAAAAAGTTTACACATTTTTTGAGGATGTGTAAGAAGCAAGACAGATTGCCCCACAAGAACAATAGAATAAATCTGTATTCTTTTCTCATGCATCACTAAAAAATAGCCAGCCTTCACATGGTGATCTTTCCAGATGACTGGTCTTGAAAGAGGGGAAGTTTATAAGCCAACTTACAAACTGACAAGAAAGTGAGCGTTTCATTTCAGAGCTGCTCTTACAAATAGATGAACCAAAATATAAACAGATTTTATGGAGATGTAGATTCACATAGCATCTGAAGCCCACTGCCTGTTTAGTTGGGATTACCAGAAATTAGTAAATTGTTTTCTATTTGAAACAATCGCTAGCGCTAAGAAAAAAGAAATTTGTCAGTTGATATAATGAAAGAATAAAAATATTTTCATAAAAAAAGTTAAAGCAATATCAGTAAAATGTAGTCTTTCTGAATAACCTCATCATTGTGAGTTTGCAGACTGCAAAACACAAAATGAAATTCTGCAGCAGATACCCAAGTACAATGTTCTCAGCCCTACTCTCTGCAGTAACCAAGGCCAGTGAGCAGAATCCAGAAAATCTCAATAAATGATATCTCAAAAGCAAGTTACAGTGTAAGGATTTCCCATTATACACAAAGCTTTAGCGTCAGAGCTCCCATTGATAAAAGTTAATAGACTCCATGTATTGGTAGCAGAGACTCCCTTTTCATTAACCATGAATGAGAAATAGAACACAAAATTATAAGTTTGGGGTAAGATTCTTTTATGAATAGGATTTACTCTTAAAAAAAAAGAAAGAAAACAATAACAAAATCAAACCAAAACCAAAGGATTCAAAAAAAGGACAGGAATCCCCTGCCAGTATGTTTATTTCCTCCAAGCGTATCTCACTACTGGAAGGGTCCACAGGCACTAAAATCTCCTGGTAACAAGCTATCCTAGAGAAACCCAAGACATGAATAGCTCCATGGCTCCAAGACCTTTTTAGCACTGATGCACAGTTGTTGGCAATGACACTGCCAAGGCCCTGCTCTTCCACTATTTCTTCTCAACATGCCCCAGGAGTTCTTTAAAGAAAGGCAAGGTCCATCAACCATTTTGGCTCCAGCCCCTCCACCAGTTTTTGGGGTTACTCGCTGTAGACGGTCACCATCACCAGCTGTTGGAAAGCAGAATGGAAGGCTCCCTTTGAAGTACTCAAGGTAGAATAATTATAGAACCTCTTCCTATAGGTTAATGGACCAAACTCATCTGAGGGGGTTTTAAATGTAAAATCACAAGCTTCTTGTCAATTAGATGCTACAGTAGGATAAAGACTCGCTTTGGGCTCAGTAACATCAATAACAACAAATGACTGTTTCGTTAACTTATAAAAAGAGAAGGTAACTGCCATCTGACATTAGAGTATTTGAAAACACGTTCACATACTTCAAGTACTTAAAAACCATATGGAAATATTCCAGAATATACATATACACACAAATAAATGCACACAAACACATACTTATGTTTTTATAGAAAAGGTATCAACTGGGTCTAACATGGTTACAAAAACTTTAAATGTTATGATTCAGAATTAAAGAAAAAAAAATTACATCCAAAACACAATTACTTGTTTAAACAAAATTCATTTCTAACCAGTACATGCAGTTGCTTCTTCTTCAATGCATAGTCAGTTTGCAGGTTTACATCTGAATTTTTCTCTCCACTTTACTGCATCTGAAGAGAAAGACAAAATTGTGATTTGAGTAATGGTATATTATATGTTGAATTTATCAAAAAAATAACATCTTTACCAGTACAATCCCTTTGTTTTCTTTTTCCTCTCTGTATCATTAAGTTTATGGCTGGTCTCATTCCTCTTAGCCCTCCATTTAACAGGAAAAGGACAGGGTTTTTCATAGCTGAATATAATAGAAGCAACATACCCCATGGAATAGAAAAATGGGCTGAAGTCAGAAGATCTGATTCTTATTCTAAATCTAGTTTGTGACCTTGTAACGAGTCATTTCTCTGCACCTCTATGTCTCCTCCCTTTCTTTGCCTTTCTTGTCTACTTAGATGACAAGCTTTCTAAAGCCCGTTATGTGTTTGTATAATACCAAACAGATAAGATTTAGCTTTCAGTGTAATCGCTAGGTAACACAAAGACAGAAACAATAAATCTTATCAATCATCACTTACATTCTTGCTCAAGCAAGGCCCATGAAAGAACAGCATATTCACAAGGAAAATAATTCTTTAACTGTTTTGGGTTTTTTTCCAATAACATTCCCCCACTTTAAACACAGAGTTGCATTTCTGTATCCATCTCCCATATATATGGGCATGATACACTTCTGTTATTGAATCATCATCTTGATATTCATTCCTGGTTGAGGTGTGCCACAGGTTTCAGTCTCTGTTCAGCAACAGGCTTTGGACCCAGAGGGTTCTCTGTGACTTGCTGGGAGCAGCAAAAGCAACGGGAAGAATTTGGAGCATTCAGACCACTTTTCTTGCTCTCCGAAAAGACAGTACCCACACACATTGTAAATCTCAGGACATATTCTCATACCACTAAGGAGTTAAAAAAGAACACAATACCCATTTTTGGGTTTCGGTTTGTTTTTTTTTTTTCCTTTGTGGGTCACCTTTAAAAGTGATTTGCTTTCAAAACTCTCTATGAATGACAAGATATTCAGTGAGATGTCTTAAGGGAAAAGAAGTGATAAAGAGAAATTCAGCTAACCTATTTTCTTTCTTGTCACTACTTTATAATCTCTTTATCTGGTCTCATTTCACCACTTGCAGACAGACTTATTTCCCCATAGACAGACCCAATCCTTCTTCCAAAGTGCACACGTGCACATGCACCTCCTTTCCCACAGCATTTCAAATTCATATTGTAATGCCTCTGTGCTACAGTCAAATTCAGTATATGTACATATACTAGCATAAGATGCACATGATGATGGTCACACACAGCCCTAGTCTCTCACAGTTTATGAAGTTGTGGGCACACATACAATATTCATATGAGCCTTCCCTTCAAAGAAGTACACAATTTCATTGAAACACAATTCACTAATGCATATATCTTAAAGTTCAACTCCTTTGTCAATAAATTATGGTGTCTGACGTGAAAAGAAAACATTTTCTAAAGTTCTGCAGTGATGTAGGAACCTCAATCCTACTTTAAGCTGCACCTTAACCCTTCTTGACTTCTGCTGAGGCTCTAGCTTAGAAATGTTTACTCTCCTGCTGGCAGTACACTCAGCCCTGTATAGCGTCTTTACTGCCACAAAGTAATGTGACTGCATATTGTAATGCCAAATGCAAATTGCATTATCCACCACTTGTGCCAGCTGGGTACAACCCCTCAAAGCTGCGGCAGCCTGGTCCAAGGATGGCAGGACAAGCCGCAGCTGGAAGGCACAGCAAACAAACCCAACCCCACACACATTCACCAAGCCTTCCAAAACAGAGCAGAGAGTCCCTATCCCATTAATTAGCATAGAACAGAGGTTATCTTCAGGACTCCAGTTAATCAGGACAGGATTTAGGGAGTTCAAGACCAGAGCTGCTGCTATTAGACCCACAGACTTCCTGCCATTACATTCCCCCCAGCTATTTTTACATGAAGTCAATTCACTTAAAATAGATTAAAACATCTACTCCAAATAATACATCCACTTTTTATGTAGAGATATGAAAAAAGAGGAAATTCAATATTATTTTAATGAGAGATTCTGAAGAAGGAAGGATTTACAATTTGTATTTTCCCTTCCCCCTATTTTTGAATCTAACCCAAAAATCACAGAAGACACTAGTAACTCAAACATTTTATAGCTGAATTCTTTTTAATCAGTTGTCTCCTATCATTATCAGCTGTTTGTCGTCTTCTCCCATTTATGCTGTGCACTTTGGACTTATCGATCTAGTAAGCTTTAAATTACAGCTATCCATGGAAAAAAAAAAAAAAAAAAAAAAAGAAAAGCTAAGGCAAACCGTAACAGACCAGACCAGACCTGATAAAGGATTTCTGAAGGGCTACTCACCTTTGCTAAAAGAAAATCTTAATAGAATTTCCTGGAGAGAAGGTCTGTAAGACTGAAGTTATCAGTGTACTGTACAGACAGAGGAAGGGCAAAAGAGAGCTCACCGATTGAAGGAAAGGATTTATATAAAAAATGGCTCCAGTGAAAAGTAAGGGAAAACAACACAAGACATAGTATTAGTTAACTAGTCTGTATCACTGAGGGATTTTATTTGGTTTATTAGGGCCCTGCACTTTATAGTGGTTCTTGTTGTTTCAGACATAGTATAAACAGACAGCAAGAATTCATCACTCCCCAAACCCACTATACATGTTTAACATTTAAAAGGCAGAGTAGGAACAGAACCAATTTCAGCACCTGCTGCAACTTCAACTCAAACACTGCTAAGAGGTACAGCTTTCGGCTTTCACAAGTGAACTGTTCTACTGAAGGAACTAAGCTTACCACAAACCTCCACAATCCTCCTCCACCTCAAATCAAATATTCCAATATAGTGATACTGTAGTTCCCGTGAGAAGGCGATTTAAGCTCATGGCAACATGCATCAACTGGTGAAGGTTATCCATCATTTTGCTTAAATATGTTTTGCAATGTGAAGGAAGAATTATGATTTGGTGGTCTGTGTCCCAGGTGTTCCCATCTAGGGTGATGTCAGAAGGAAGTGACTTACTCCTCCTGCACAACAGCTATGCCACAGGCACAGGCAGCTTTTGCTTCCTTTGCTCACGTAAATGGCCCTCTGGCTGAATCAAGCTAAAGTTTAAAAATTAATCATGAGGCTTATTTCACAGAGAGGTAAGAAGATGACCTGTGGCAGTCTGGGGTATATGCTGTTAACTACTGCTACACATAGAAGATTCAACCCGGCCATTTCTAGGCTGCAGAAAATTTACACCTGCAAAATATGCCTAGAAAGATTACATTTAGTGCTGTGTGTTAAAAGAATCACTCAAACAATGCATATCTGAATGAAAGAGACTGTCTCACAGTTTATGTTGAAATCTTAACCTGCTGTTTCGTTTTTGATGCCTTATGTACTACAACAGAAAAATCTGCAAACCTGCAAAGTGGGATTTATGACAACTGTCCTAGAGACCCTGTGCCCTGGTCTTGTAAATCTGTTGGGTTTATATTTCTATTTTGCATCTTTAATAATCTTCTTCCTTTGTGGAAATGGGCCAAGTGCCTGTATATCTGGATTCCTAGTGCTATTTCAGCTTCCTGCTTCGGGCTGGCATTTTATTGTTATGATGTTCTGCAAGTGTAGTCACTTTGGTCTTTCAGTTTTCCAAAAGGTTAGAGAGAGTTGACAGATTTCTAAGTACGGGAATATAGTTCATGCTTTTATTCACCCAGCTGGTCGTTCACTGCATTTGACACTGTATTTCACTGTATTTCAGCTGAGTTGTGCATGATGCAGAGAGGGGAGAAGCAGCAGGGCACAAAAAGATGGCTTTAAAACATCTCTGATCCCTGTGTAAAGCTACCCAGAGGCTGTTTGATCTCTGAGCAGAATCAGGGACAACTGCTGCAGCCAGGATTAGGGCTGGCATCACCTCCTGCCTGCAACCAGGCCACAGATGAACAGGCAGCTTCCCTCGGCTTCTGTCTAACTGCAGAGGAAGAACAGACTGGAACAAGGATGAGTGGTTCCTACTGCAATGTGACCTTCACATTTCATCCATCCATTTCTTTCTAAAAGATACAGGAATGGATGAAGTATGAGCCATTGACTCAGGCTCAGATAATGCTCTGAAAGCAAAAACCTAAATATTTAAACATTACTTGAATCATGTCTGCTGTGGACCCCACAACATCGAGGAAAATAATTAATATGTTCGGCCCAGAGAACTCGACAAAGCTGAATGGCATTAGAAGAGGGGAGCACTGGTCAAGACAAAGCTCTGACCCTGCTTTGGCCACCCTCCCGCAGCAAAGCCCTCCTGAAGCCAACCCACTCCAGCATCGTGCTACACATCAAAACTTCTGAGACCCAACTCTGCCTTGCAGTACAGATCATGAAGGGTTAACCCACTGTGGAGAGCATGTGGCACATGGGTGGCAGTGGGATGAAAGGACCCCAAATCCCAGCATTCAGCCCTGGGCAGCATCCCCATCAGCTCCAGCACCACTGCAAATGAGGAATAAGCTTCACTTGTGCATATTAACAGCAGAAGGTTTTCAAGGACGAAGATTTGTCAAACAATAAGAAGATGCAATGATCACTTTGGAAAATAGCACAGAGTGAAATGGGTAAACTGCAGTAACAAGAAAAAGTTGCTGTTCTTACAGTTTAAGATTCCCACACAGAATCATATAATCAACGAATCATAGAATCACCAGGTTGGAAAAGACCCACCGGATCATCGAGTCCAACCATTCCTATCAAACACTAAACCATGCCCCTCAGCACCTCGTCCACCCGTCCCTTAAACACCTCCAGGGAAGGTGAAAAAGAAGTACCTCTCAATTATTAAAGAAATAAACATTTTTAGATGTATTTTTACCCATGTGTATTATGAATACAACTCAAAAAAGCTTCAGTGCCACTAAGAAAAGCCAGTACAACACTTTTTTCTACTTCCTAAATATGATTCTTTTTTTTAAGCAACAGTAGGAAAGTATTAATTTTACAGGAATAAAATTAATATGTCCAGTTTCATAGACATACTTTGCCAACATTTCAGTTTTCCCACCAGTCCCACATTTAGACTAAGGTGGCTCATAATCACTGCAAGAACAGCGTTGCAAATTTCTCAAATTTCTATTTATTTATTACTGAGAGGGCTACCGTAACATGAAGAGTCTTGAAACACTAATCACAGCTGTCTAAGAACATCACATGACTTTTGCCAACAATTTCTGTACCAATACAAGAAGGCAACCATGAACACTTTTTATAAGTCAAGCATATTGGGCCAGATTCTGGTCCACAATTGCTCAGGCGTATGAAACATTACAGCTTTCTGCCAGTACATAAATCAGGTCTGTAGTGATGTATGGCATTAAAAGATGTTACAACCATTACCAGAAGAAAACCAAGTTGGTTTCAGCGTACGTAGTAAGACTAACGCATCCTTATGCACACACATCTCTCTCCTAGGCTTGTCACTAGCCAGGCACATAACAGATTTCCCTAAAGAAAATGCTACAATCTATGCCAAAGCTCTCAGGTCTCGTACAGGACTACCACAAAATCATGCTAACCAAATGTTCAGTGGTTAAACCCTGTGTCATGCAACACACACACATGCATTGAGATTAATTTTACAGTGAACACCAGGAGTTATTGTCCCTTAAGAAAAATTGTGACTGACAAGAATCACCTCTGTCCGTATTTCCCTCTTGGGTGAATAAATCCTGATAGTTGATAAAAGTCAGTGAGCAAACCCAATGCCACCACAGTAGCCTGTGCGTACCTTGGGGTGAAGTTTGGCACGCTTAGTGTCTGCTTATTAGTTAGAATTATTTCACATTTAAGGTCCCCAAGCTACAAAGTGCACTTTCACTTGATTTTAATATCCTTTTAATACACCACACAACCCTTCCCTGTGCTGTTCAACTCGGAATACCTGCAAACTGAATGGCATGTGGGCTGATTGAAATATTTTTCCTGTACTGGTAAGGTAGCATTGTGAACATCTACATGCCAGCTAAAAAATATCCACCATTTTTGATGAGATTCATGCATTTCTATCACATTACTGGGGTTTCCAGAAAAAATACAGCCAGGAAACTGAGTTCTTTGTTTTCCAGATACAAATTAGATTTCATAGGATCATAGAATAGAATCAAAGAATCATTAAAGTTTGAAAAGACTCTAAGATCATCAAATTCAACCATTAGCCCAAAACCACCATGCCTAGAAGTGCCACACCTACACATTTTTTGAGTGCCTCCAGGGACAGTGACTCCACCACTTACCTCCCTGGGCAGCCCGTTCCAGTGGTTCACCACTATTTCAGTAAAGAAAATTTTCCTCACATCCAATCTAAATCAACCCTGATGCAACTTGAGGACACTTCCTCTCATCCTATCCTTTGTTACTTGGGAGAAGCGACCAACACTCACCTTGCTACAACCTCCTTTCAGCAAGCTGTAGGATACCTTTCTAGTTTACAAATGTGTGAATTTAAACTATTCACACTCATGTACCAAAAGACACAGCCATTCTCTTCAATCAGGATCAATCAGCATAGCTTTTTTTTTTTTTNTAAAGTTTCTTCACTCTCAATCTGTAATTTTCAGAGATTATTTTCCTGGAAGTGTTTTTTAAATGCACTTGAAAATTCATGTCCACTGCTGAAATTGGAAATTTAACATTATAATATGTGATTCTATGTTCAGATTGCTAATGATCATACAAACTATAAGTAATTTACTTAGCATCTACAGTGGTAAGTCAAACCACAAAATGAGCAAACTCAAAAGATTTCTAAACGCAACCAGCAAATAATTTACAGACTAAAAATTTCTCTGGAGTTTGACTTATAAAAGTTAATGACTTTCAAAGAGAAGGAAAAAATAAAGTCAACAGACTGAAGATGTTCATTATAACTCATTCATCACTTCTAATCTTGATTTGGTCATCAGGTCTCTCCTTGCTTATAAGATGGTCAAGCCGTGCAAACAATGTGATATTTGTTCACGTAACAATATCGAACCCTTATATAGCAATTTTCATCATCAAATCTCAAAGTGCTCTGCAAAGAAGGAAAGCTTTGTTATCTCCAATTCATACAGGGAAATTGCAGCAGTAGGATAATTACAGAGCCAGAAATAACACTTCCGACACTCAAGCTAATGGCCTAAGTAGTGAGTAACAGCACAGGGCATTTCATTAACACAGAAGACGACTGAGGTCAAGATTTCAGTATCACAACTTTTGAACTGCTGAAAGCATAAAGAGAAAAGTGCTACCAAAAAAAGTACATCAATTCAATGAATGCTTTACATTGGTATTTAAGACTTGAAGCACGCTATTAACTCCTCCTGTCCACAGATATGCACAAAGACTTTGTACCAAACAATTCCCCATCAAAAATGCTATTAATCGTATGCTTGAGTTATTATGGCACCCTGATTGTTTAGAGTCCAAAACAGTTCAAAAGAGTTTTTGTCTGTTCCTGACAGAAAAGGCACTATATAGGGTTAAAAGTTTATAAAATGTATGCTCAGAAGACAGAATTTTTTTCAGATGTGACTGAATAAAGGCTCATGTTTAATTTTCAAGACTTTCACAGGTGTGAAACAGACAACAGGTTTGTTAAGAGCTAATATTTATGGGTCAGGATCAGAAAGGCCAGTAAGAACACTGCTGCAGGTGTTTGCTGCCCACTACCAGATCAAGAACTGGAAGCAGGCAAAGCTTTATTCAGACTTCACAATCAAAGGCCTTGGTCATACTGGAGGACTTTAAGTACCCTGATATCCACCAAGATGGCACTGGTGATGCACATGCAACTGAGATTTTATGAGTGCAAAGACAGTATCGACAGTGTTCTTCAGAGTTTGGCTTGCTCAGGGAACCAGCAGGTGTAATGTCATGGACGACTGCCCTGGAGTGCAGAAAGGCACAGAGGAGTTCCTTGATCTTCAAGGAAAACCTCCTCAAAGCATGAGAACAACCACCCTGTCGACTGGGAAGTGGAGCAGACATGGCAGAAGGCTCACTTGGCTGAATGTGGAATTTCTAACTGATTTCAAACACAAAAAGAAAGTGAACAGAAGGTGGAAATGGGGACAGGCTACCCAGGGGGACTATAGAAACCTTGCCCACATTGTAGGGTCAGAATTAGGGGAGCTAAATCCCAGGCAGAGTTGAAACTGTCAAGAGATGCTATGGCTAACACAAAAAGTTCACCCTTACATAAATCTGCAGCAAAAGACATAGGAAAACATGGGTAACCCCTGAATATGTTAACAGAACCAATAACAAAGAATACAGAGGAAGGATGAGGCATTCAGTAACTTTTTGCCTCAGTCTTTACTGGCAAGGTCAACTCTCGGGTAGCCCAGATACCCATTCCTAATGTCTTTGTCTGGGGCAGAGAAGTGCAGTCTTTACTAGAGGAAGATTTTGTTAGGGACCTCTTAATCAAACTGGGCCTACACAAGTCTATGAACGTGCACAAAACAGGCTGAGATCATTATGAGGCTGTTCTTTGTGCTACTGAAATATTATTAAAATTGGGGGATCCTTTTGGTGGCTGGAAAAGGCAANAATATCGTGCTAATTCCCTCAGCTATCCACTACGATCTGATCTGATAAGCATACTTTTTTTTTTTTTTTGGAGCTATTTTTATTTATACCACCTCACAAACTATTTCCCTAATATCTCTTCATTAAAGTTTTTATGCACACAGTATGCAAATTTAACTGAGGAACACAAAAGTCAATCATATGCAAACAGTCATGATGCATAAACTCAGAAATATCAGAGGGGTTTATTTAACAAGTCTAAGTGAAAAAAATGTTAAAA
>WAAB01019262.1:25530-54993 GCA_013389865.1 Piaya cayana
ATATCCACCAAGATGGCACTGGTGATGCACATGCAACTGAGATTTTATAAGTGCAAAGACAGTATCGACAGTGTTCTTCAGAGTTTGGCTTGCTCAGGGAACCAGCAGGTGTAATGTCATGGACGACTGCCCTGGAGTGCAGAAAGGTACAGAGGAGCTCCTTGATCTTCAAGGAAAACCTCCTCAAAGCATGAGAACAACCACCCTGTCGACTGGGAAGTGGAGCAGACATGGCAGAAGGCTCACTTGGCTGAATGTGGAATTTCTAACTGATTTCAAACACAAAAAGAAAGTGAACAGAAGGTGGAAATGGGGACAGGCTACCCAGGGGGACTATAGAAACCCTGCCCACACTGTAGGGTCAAAATTAGGGAAGCTAAATCCCAGGCAGAGTTGAAACTGTCAAGAGATGCTATGGCTAACACAAAAAGTTCACCCTTACGTAAATCTGCAGTAAAAGACATAGGAAAATACGGGTAACCCCTGAATATGTTAACAGAACCAATAACAAAGAATACAGAGGAAGGATGAGGCATTCAGTAACTTTTTGCCTCAGTCTTTACTGGCAAGGTCGACTCTCAGGTAGCCCAGATACCCATTCCTAATGTCTTTGTCTGGGGCAGAGAAGTGCAGTCTTTACTAGAGGAAGATTTTGTTAGGGACCTCTTAATCAAACTGGGCCTACACAAGTCTATGAACGTGCACAAAACAGGCTGAGATCATTATGAGGCTGTTCTTTGTGCTACTGAAATATTATTAAAATTGGGGGATCCTTTTGGTGGCTGGAAAAGGCAACTGTCATAGCCATCCTCAAGAAGGGAAAGGAGGAACAATACACACCAACATCCAACCACCAGGTGACCCTCACCTCTGTACTAAAGATTTCAGAATAACTTCCTGAAGACAAACTCTTTAACCATTCAACACCTTTGTTATCAACTTAGACAATGAGAGGGAATATATTCGCAGCAAGTTCCCAGATGACACAAGAGCTGGAGAGCAGCTGACACATTGGAGAATGGGATTGCCATTCAGCAGCATCTCGACAGGCTGAAGAAGTGAGCTGACAGAAAGCTTACAGGATTCAGCCAAAGCGTATATGAAACTGCAAATGGGAACCCACAGTGCATAAAGCAGCTCAGGGGAAGACAGCCTGGGTGTTGAACGGGAGTTGGCAGCAACAGTGATGAACGCCAACGACATGCTGGGTTGCATTCACAGGAGCACAGCCAGCAGGTCAAGGAAAGAAATTATTGCTCTGTATTCAGTACTTGTGAGACTGCAGCTGGAACAGAGTGTCCAGTTTTGGTTTCTCTGTTACAGAACAGACACCGGAAAACTGGCAAAAATTCAGTGGAGAGGACCAAGATGATGAGGGGGCTGTGGCACACAGCTTACGAGAAGAGGCTAAGAGAATTGTTTGTCTAGCCTGAAGGAGAGAAGGCAAATTACTGCCTTTAGCTGGACAAAGCCTTGAGCAACATGATCTAACATCAGTGTTGCCTACATTTAGCAGGAGGATGGACCATATGACCTCCAAAGGTCCCTTCCAACTTAAATTATTCTACAATTTTAATGGTTTGTCCTTCACTTGTATATTTATCACAGAGCATTCGCTTGTAAATTATCATTTGGAAATAATTATTCTGACGTAACACAACATTTTCAATTGCAATAAAAATTCCATACATATTTGAGAAGTATCCAACTGCAGGTGAAGAATATCATGGTCTAAAAGCCAGTCAGCTGGAGCCAATTAAAGCATGATCAACCTCCCATGACACCAAAATGCCTAATTGAACTTGTACCCTCTGTGCAAGATGGAGATTTTTGCCTCCCCCACAGAAGCCCAAAATGAGAGGTTCACTGCTCTGTGTCTCTCTAAATCAAGATCATTATCAAAACATAACGATCAAAACAGGAGATGCTTACACTGATTAAAATAATTGAATTCCATCCTCTAAGAAGAAAGAATACTTCCCTTGCAAAAAGATGACCTCAGATGTTTAGTCACAGACACCCATTTTTACCCTCCTGGCAAGAGGAGAACATGAGCAGTAGCAAGTGACAGATACGCATATTTAGAATTAAACTTCAAAAGCAAGTGATTCATTAGTGTAACATGGGAAAAACTAAGACATGTTTGAATGAACAGCTATGGTCTAATAAAACCTGAGCTTCATGTTAAAAAGAAGAAAAAACTTAAATGTTTCAGTACATTAACTGAAATGTATAAAGTTACAATGAGAACCAATTGGTATTTATAGTTACTGAATAATGCACTCATTACTATTCATTCTCATTACTGTTCATTTTGCAACCGTCACAAAAAATATGGTGACTGACTGACAGCTTTTAAAATATTTTTATGCCTGAAGAACCAAAATAGCTGAAAGAGATCCGGAATTTTGAATTTTAAAACTGTACAAGCTGCCAATAGGATAGTAATCTAATCTTCCCTTAATTCATCCCTTTTTTTAAGTTCAAATCTCCCCAATATTTTGAGTTAATTTCAGTAATCCTTTTGCATTTCCTCTTTTTTTCTTTTTTTGGAGGGTGGGTAGAAATATGTTTCACTTCTATTTAGACTTACTAGGCTGTGAAAATATCAGAAAGAGTACAAGCAACATTTTCCCCTAATTAGTCCATAAAAATGCTAATTTTTCTAATGGATCAGATTGAAATATCACAGGAGTAGGTAATAGCACAAATACAGAGTTTGCTTACGGGGTAGGCTTTCAGATTCATTTTGCTAATCACTACCACAGCACTGGGCAACTTACAAAGCCAATATTATAATGAGGTTAGAGAGGCAAAACATGCTCATCTTAATTTCTGCGCAAAATAAAGACAGTTACATGCAAATGCATTCACAGCAACCACGCATTCATTTATATATGTGAAGAAAACCAGACCCACGGTATTTACAGCCCAGCTCCACAGCTGCAGCAAGCTCTTCTATTCCCATTATGGGCAGAGGTCCTCTGCCTGTTTACTCAAGCTGAGGATGTGACCGTAAATCTTTATTCTGCCCAATTTCACTGTTAATATAATCCATTTCTGAAACCAATAAAATAATACTTTCTTTTTTTCCACAGACCAGTAGCTAATAATGTCACCAGTCTGAATTGTACAAGTGAGAGACTGAAATCATTGTCTGTCTGCCCCACAGCATCTTTCTATATTTTTTTTTTTCCTGCACTTACACTTTTGCTCCTGCCTTCTGTACTGGCATATACTAAGGCACTTGTATCCAAGTTGCAGACCTAGGAAGGAGTGGTCTTTAGAAAAGTCAAAAATCTAGTAGAATCAATGAGCTCTTAGAGGAAATCTCTTAGGGCGTGACCTTCAGGGTGGCCTTTTACTCTCTAAACCCCATGTAAAACAGCGATTCTGCCCGTCAATCCTTAGTAAAAGATTTAAAGAAAAGGATTGTTGCCTATTGGTGACACCAGAAATCTAAGCAGGAATTAAGCTGCTTGAAAAAGCCTTTAAATTCAACTTACCATTCTCCCAGAGCTCTCCATATATTCTTTATGGCCTTGTGTTCCCTTATCCCTTTGATCATTTTATATTGAAGCAGTCTCTTGTTTAATACGTAGCTAAGATGACTGCATGATAACATCAAAACAGAAGGGGACATAAAGAACATGAAAGAATATGAAGTCAATAGCCTCGCCGATCACAATATATAAACAGGCCTAGTTAAAAGCTATGGCATTACAGTGCCGTCTTTATGCTCTCACAAAACCGCACATAGTATTTAAGACCAACTACAAACTGAAACTAATGATTAAAACTACATTGGCCTTTCTTTCTTCTGCTTTAATTGTGGCTCATTTTGCTTGAAGTGTATAGATCCGTAAATCCAGCACCTAGCTTTGTGTTTCATCCCAGCAACCTGCTGCACCAGCTGGTCTCTTTTTTCTGTCAGAAACCAGAGTTTCCAAGCCAGCATTTCCTCATTACATGGAAGCTGCACATGCCCATAAAACACAAGCCTTCACCCTTCTACCATGATCTTTACAACAGAGCTTCAACCATGCTCTAAAGAGAGCTGTTTTTTAACAAAATGCACAAAGGGAGAAGAACTTTCATTGAAATCTCTGTCATTCTCTCTTAAGAACGTTAATGCAATTAAAAAAAAACCACAAAACTTTGTCTTTTTGATTCCAAACACATTCCTGGTTTAATGTTTACATAGAACTATGGAGTATGTTTCAGAGGTCAAAAAGACAGTAAAGCTGATGCCTACCATCTAGAACTCATCTCACACTTAGTTCTCATATTATAATTCTTGGCTGCCTATACTCACACTAATCTGCTAAAATGACTTTACCCACTTAGAAGGAAACTTATCACTTGTACTCAGTTCTATTATTCATAAGACAACCACGATGGCAGCTCCGTGACTGCCTGCTAATTATTCTTTCCTATTGGATGTCAGAAACAGTTGCATCTTTGGCAGCAATTTATTCCTCTTCCCATGGAGTCATGAGGTGGAAGCTGAGGCCTATTGAAGTCAGTGACAAAAGCCCCATTGACTTCAACTATGCTTGGAATTTATCTGTTAGTGGAAAGAAACCTGCTTAAATGTTATTTAGTATGTAATGTCAACATTTTAAGATAACAACTGACATGAGAACAACATGCACATTACCAGTGGTGCCAGGATGGGACACACCACTCAAAAGCTCTCATGCTGGCTAATTCCTCTCACAGGACCCAGCAGGATGGTGCTATACTCACACTTCAGATGCCTCCCAACAGAGAGCAACCTCATGCCTAGACAAGCCCAGTGCACACAACATGGCCTTTAATATCTGGGAACAGCAGTACTTCTCCAGCACAAGGGACGCATCTCATTTGTGTGACGGCTGGACCCATATGGCAGCCTGTAGACTTTTTCATACCTAGTGTCAAACAGGGAGCAACAGCCCCTGTCTACAAAAGCAGTTTGGAATAGCTATGACATTATAAATTCAGAGCGTACACTGCACCTTTATTCTAACAGAGGCAAGAGCTAAGAGGGCAATGAATGAGAAGACAAAGGAATATCACCTTTCTCTAACTTCTTTTCTATTTTCCTGTCCTAGACACGCTGGCAAGAAGGATAGTAGCACTGTCTAAAATGCTCACTTTTACATCCTTTCACTCCCAGCTGGAGGTTTCCTTTGCCTGATCTCCCAACAGGAATGACAGGGACATGCTTATCTTCAACAGTGTTCTTCAGGCCTCCCTCCCACCTCCACCCAACAATTCATCCTACAGAAACAAGAGATGTTTAAATAACCCATCACCACACCAAGGCAGCAATTACCAAACATCTGCAAATGAACACACTTGGGTCAGGACTATTATTTCTGCAGACTCCTCAGGCTGCATCTCTTCTGTCTGTCTCTGGATTCCCATGGATCTTCCCAGAGCAAAGCCACTCCTCAGGGTGGAAACATCAGCAGCCTGTAGGTAGCCAGTGAGACCCAGGGCAAAGGAATCAGCACAAGTTTATTGTCTCTTCTCCACCTGCATAAGCCTCAGCAGGTAAGGGAATGAGAGTCAGCGGCAATGACAATTCAGGTTGGAAGGCAGTTTTTTAGCAGTTGGTTGAGACCAGCAGTTGTTTTACCAGCCATCCTGCCCAAACTGAGCTGGAGAATATCCTACAGAAATCCATCTTTCTCGTGTGGCTGAACAGCACAGGTGGTAGTAAGACAGAAGTCTTCTATTTGTGCAAAAACTGTTTCCAGAACTTCACTTTACAAGCGAAGCCTCCAAATAAATTTAAAATCCTGTACAAGCCAAATTCTCAGCATGGTCTATGAGATTTTATTCAAATACGTTTTTCTGTGCTTCTATATCAACTGACTTTAACTTGCTGGTCCTTTATTCTGCATAAGGTTCACCTTCTCTTTGCTATTCCTCTGCCAGACAAGTCCACCTCCAAGGACAGGGGAAATCCACTCTGCTCATTCACTGGTCTCCAGAGCATCTAAACCAGAGACATCTCATAGAATCTGAATTTACTTTTCTGATGCATCCTTTTATTTTCATTATTTAAAACCACTTTATGCAAAAAGCTGTTTCTTAAATTATCAGCAAGTCTTATCTATGCCAGGACAAAAAGAAGAATGGTAAACCCTGACTCTTCTGTAATACATGCTATGACAAAGCAGTATGAAGTAAAGATAAATTGTAAAAACAATCTGAAAATATGAAGCAGAATCCACAAGAGCAACACATCAGACTAAATATAAATAAATAAATAAAATCAATGTGCACTATACTAGTTGCTTGCAAAATTAGACAATTAATTCTGTGTAAACTAACCTATCAGGAAACCACACTGTGGGGATTCTGATAGCTGTTATTGCGGTACAATATATTAAGAAAAGAGCACTTTAATGAGATCCCTGGAGAGACTCCATGGACTTGGATCTTACTCTTGAAAAGACCATTTTTACCCCATTTAACTGCCAGTATATTGCACCTCTGGTACACGTATGAACAAGAACAGGCACCCCCTCCCCCTTCTGAATAGAGCTATTAAGACAGTTATCAGTACCAATAATCATTGTGGTTCTCAGGACCAAAAAAAAGACATTATGCCATTTACAATATAAAAGGTCCATCAGAAATAACATCTGTATATTAAAACCCATTGCACTTAAAACCAGCCTGAACAGCAGTAGCACAAAGAAAGCTGTTACACAGGGGGGTGTAAAAACCCATAATCTTAAAAAAAATCCCACATAATGCTTAGCAGGACAACCTTTTATTAATATTTTATTATTCTATAAGTGAATATTTAGTATAGAGCTTGCCAAATACAATGAATGCCCCCATTTAACATTTGATTTTTCAAATATGTACTGGAGAAAACCATTTCAGCACCAAAATCAAAATGGCTGTATTTCAAACTGACTGCTTGCTGTAAAATAGCAGCTGTAAAGTAACGAGGCAGAATATTTTGATCAGAAGCCTGGTAATAGGGTTAAAAGCTGTTCTTCTATTTGGAGATTCCCTGTAAAAACATGCATAATCACATTCATGTCTTAAATCTGAGGAATCAATATTCTCAAGTTTTGAAAAGCTTTTCCAGTGAAGCCTGTGGATTTTTCTCATCCTATTATCTGTTTAACACAAGTGGTTCGGCTAAGCAATTTCTCAGATTAGAGGGGCAAAAAATTAAAAAAAAAAAATTTAATTGTGCTTATCATGAAATGCAAATAAAGAAACAGCCAAGGGGAAAACAAAACAAAACAAACAAAAAAACCCCACCATCCCCCAACTTATAAACTGTTAAAGCACCCTGCAAATTTAGATGCATTTCTTCTCCAGCTGTACTATTAGACCTTACCTAAGTACAACTCTCTAAATCACTAGCATAATAGACTGGACATTACTAATATAATGAATCCGGCAGTGACACCAATGTTAATTGGTAATAGTTTCATAGTTCAGCAAGCCAGCATGTTAAAGAGGTGATGAGTTAAAGAGTTAACGGGAATACTCAGATCTTACGCAGTTAATGAATGCAAAACAACATGCTAGTATTTGCTGAATTATTATTGTGCTGGTGCTATTTTTATCTCAGCCAGCTTATGGGATATCCTCTGCCATCCTTGAAATGGTCTCCTACCTGGACCATGTGAGACACACCACACCACTGCAGGAGATCATGTATGGACAGCCACCACTGAAGTCAACTCTCCACAGGGAAGCAGACCAGCATGTTTTAAGCACCCCTAATTAAATTTTACAATGCTAGAAAACTGAAAAAGAGTTCAAATACTATCTTTAAGTCCCAATATAAACATTTGTTTATCTGTCAGCTGTGTAATCTCAGAGCCTCTGTAGAGCCTGGGACAGCCTCTTAAGTAGCTTTCTCCAGTTTTGATTAGCCAACTCCATAACCAGCCCTATAAATATTCTTAACATTTGCACCCAGTGGACCAAGTATTTTGTTGAGCAGACTAATTGGTTCACAACCCCTGCTAAGTATCATCCATATCATCCCTGACTGCCATAGGCTACGATCATCATTAGCCAAGTGACAATCTCCTAGAGAATTTTGGGTCTTTAATCTCCGTTCTCCCTGAAGACATCAGACTTATTACGGGTTAAAGCTATCGGAATTTGCTCTTGTTCCTTTCCTATGTGGCATTCTTAGCACAGAAGGAAAAGCCTTGCAAACACGGTGACACGAAGGAAGCTCATGTCCACATCTCCTTAAAGTGACCATATGATGCCATAGACCTTGGCTAATGCAGCCAAGGATGAGGGGCAGATGCTGTCTGCATACAAATTTCCAAGAGAAGTGTAAATTAACAGATTCCAGATGAAGTCACACACTGATGAAAGCAGTTCTTGATCAGCATCATTCCTTTTAATGACACCACGTTAACACAAAATCACCACGACTGGGATAGTCCCAGAGGCTGCAGAAACACCTTGTGCCCAAGTACGCCTGCCCTGAGACTCAGCAGTGGTGGAGTGAGGAAAACTAGAAAGGGAAAAACAGAAAAAAGAGATGAAACATAGGTCAAAAGTTAGAACAAAAGGTGAGAAACAGAATAAAAATACAAAGAATGAAAGACAAACTCTCAGAAGACAATATGCTTGGAAAGCTAGAACCCACTCAAAGGATACCAGCTTCAAGCAATGCGAATTTGACCTTTGTTATGACTTTGCCATAAACCTGGAGATCTAGGCAAGAAATGGGGGACAGGGGGTGTCTCTTTGCTATGTTTCATCAGGAAGAAAAAGTTCTACTCTTAAACTGAGGAAAAACTTCAAAACGTTAGAGATTTGGAGTATTAAGATCTCTTGCTTTGAAAGCCACACAGATCATAAATAACTTATGGAACGATATTCAGAACTATAGATATTCCTTTCATTAATTTTCCAGAAAGAGTTTGCTTTTAAAAAAAAAAATCACCACAATAAAGCAGGAATTCCTTTCCTCATTGCACCTCTCTTCATTCTATAGGTGAAAAGCAAACACCTTGGTATAGACAAAGACCCCTTCATGGCCCTCTGGCAGTCTATGACAGGAATCATCCTCTGGATTGGCTACTTTATGACTGAATTGTTTCTCCTCTTCAAAAATATCCTCCACTCACTGATGCCAGAGATTCACCTAGCCATTTAAAACAAGCAGGGGAAATAAGATTTAAATCACCAGTCACCATATCCCAGCCTACCTGATGCAGCAAGTTAAAACCAGCTCTGCCACATTTGTATTTATGTAGCTTATGGCGGAAAATAACAAATAACGAAGTCATAGAAGCTCACTCATGGACACCACTCCTCGTGTACAAACCTGTAACAAGGCAATAAACTATGGGTTTCAGGACCAGAGCAACACCCTGCCACTACAGCAAGTGATTAGCATGCACAACACATTTTTTTTTCCTTTGAGTCATGCTGAAAAATCTCTGATTTGTAGCTTTGGAAAGCCTCCACATTCATGTTTAAATTGAAATGATATCCCTGTCAAAACATGCCTGAGGACAAGTCACTTACGAAAAAAATAAAGCAAAAAAAAAAAAAAAGCCCCAAAATCTGAATCTTCTTGTCTGTCTGCTCTCAGTCATAACATCTGCCATAGTGAGTCTCTCCAGCCAAATAAAGGAAGATGTTTTTCTACAGAGAGAATCCTCCAAATAAAAGCAGTACCCCAAAACAGGAGAAGTCTGAATCATATCTCCGTAGCTACAGAAAGATCCAACTGCTAAATATTAGGAGCCAGCAAACATTAGTCTTTGAGCTTGCTAGAACTGTCTGCACAAGACACAGATCTGAATTACATACATGTATATTTATAAATAGAAGATATATGTGCACTTGCATGCATATATTCATAAGCACAGGCATTATGTTTACTTTCAAGTTTGAAAATTCAAGTCTCTGGAATAAAGAAGAAAATTTGATATGCTCCATATTGAGCTGCTTTTGTTTGTTTCCCTTGCAGTCACATCAGATGTTGCTGGTATGTTGATTATTTTCAGGGAAGATTAAGTAATATCAGACTCAAAAGCCCAAGGCAAAAGCTATTGCCTGTTGCACAAAACTGTTTAGGAAAAAAAAAAAAGTATAGATATGCTATCTAAATTTATCCCAAATTATCTTCTTTTTCCATGAACTGCCATCATGGTTAAACAATTCCACGCAAAGACATACAAGTATAGTAAGTAATAAAATTAATTGTGTGTGTACATATATATTTCTTTTACAGCGTATCAACATCTTATCTACCTAAACTACTATCTCTTAAGGAATAGCCAGGACATTCAGTTCAAAGACAACAGTGAAAAATCTTGCAGGAGGCAGTTACAGAATAATCGACCCAAGGAGACATTAATTTCTGATCCCTATATTTAGAAGCAGCCAATGAACTAAAATATCAGACTATCTCAGAGGGTCATAATAGATTTGTTTCATTTTATTTAACTGAAGGTAAATTCACAAAATAGCTCCTGGCCTTCAGAAGGCTGAAAGGGAATTGTGTTTCTATTGGATTGTTTTCTTTCTACCAAAAAAAAAAAAAAAAAGAAAAATCACTTCAATAGAAAGCGTCTGCTCACAAGGCTGAGGTGGACAAGATGCAACTGAGATAGGTGGTACTGTACAGAATGCATTAGAAAGGACTAGAAATAAGTATGGTGCAAGATGAGCAATTTAGTTGTGTTGCTAATATGTTCTTACTTCTGACACTAAGTATAACTGTGTTCAAAAATAACACAAACAGAAAGGACTAAACAGGCAAAAATAAGGAAAATATTAAAGTCCCCTTTAAGAAAGGAATGAAAAGAATTATCAGCATTTCAAGTACAGATGAAGTGTTTCAAGGAATGAACATGACAGACATATAAGTATTCATGAAAACAGATGAAACTAGGTCAAATAGTCACTTTAATGACCATATTGGAATTAAAAGACAGCAGATTTAAAATGGGAAAGAAAATCACAATAACTAACTCTCTGAAACAAAAATATTATTGATACAAAGGGCATAATGATTAGGCAAATGATTAGATGTTTGAAGTACAAACGATAATAATTTCCCAAGGTAGGACAAGATTTTATAAGGGCTATTGATCTCATTTCAGGACAGAAACCAAGCAGTGAGTGCTTAGTAAGAAAAAAAAAAAAAAAAGTCTTTCAGGAACATTGTTCCTTAATTGTGATAATGACAGTTCAGTGGAGGAGGAAGGAAGGCTTGGGGTTAGGGTTTTTGGTGTTTTAGGTTGTTTTGAATTTCTTTTTCCCAGGGTGTTGAGTCATCTAGTATTAGTTACTATCAGAGATAGGATTCTAAGTTAATTGGATCTTAAATCGGATTGAATAGGGTAATTCCTACCTCTCTGTGTTCCTAGCGGATGTCACAACGTCATGAGTTAAACACTGAAGTGCTGCTCTAATTTGAAAGCAGCTTCTAGGGAATCCTTAGGCAAAGACAATTATTCAGATGTTCATTGAGAAAGAAAATGATCATCAAAGTCAACAGAATTCTTGCAGTCCTTTGTAACAATTACTGTCCAGTTAATAAATGATTACAGGTAGCACAGACATTCTTGCGTGATTTTTTTTTCCACAATAGAACAGTTTATTACAACTTGTGAGTCTTAGTTTCAAGGAGACTATTACCACAATAAGCCCAAGTTTTAGGGCAGTCCTGAAAAAACTGTGGTCCAGAAGTCATTATTGCTGGCAGTGTGAAATGCTTATGGAACGCAAGGCAGAAGTAGTTACCATGCAGAGCTGCAGGTAACTGGGTGCCCCAATCTATCACAAAAAGTTTCTGATGAACAGTCCAAACGAAGCACATTGCCAGTTTTGGTTTTAAAGAGAGTGGTTATTTCACAGTCTTTTCAATGTAGGAAGTGTTGCTAAACAAAAGTAGTAGCTTTGTGACGGAGTTGTAAAGATTAACACATGTGAGGTCTTTCTCTCCACATAACAACTACAGTAGTATTCTCTGCTGTGGACACAAGACAAAGCTTTTAACATTTTTTCTGGAAAACTGATTTTGAGTCCTGGCTAAAGAACTTCCATGATAGCAAAGCAACTTACATCTGTTTCACTTTCCTTATAACTGGAGATCTACAGAGAAAAACAGCAGCAAATTTGCCTGGACCATCATTTTTGACTGAAACACTATGTTGCCCAGAGAATAAACACCATATGACATTTTAATTACCTAGTTATTTGGGCACTGTGAACACTGGAAATACAGCTTGTTTCTTCTTTAAAAAAAGAAGACAAAAAGTCACTGATTTGATGAAACTCTTTCAAAAGGACAAACATATAGAGAGACAATACTCATCAAAAACAGCAGAGACCACACAGGTTTCCCTGCTGAATTTTCCAATAATGTCATTTTAACGGTATAAATACAGGGTTCATGATTTCTTTTTAAATTTCTGTGTATAGCTGATGTCAATAAAGTGAAGGTCACACGAAAGACCACAGCAGCAGCTCCCCACTGAAAAGGTATCACCTAGGCTATGGCATGATCTCACGACATGCCGTTTGCATCTGGGGAGCACAGCACAGTTCTCACAGTGGGATTTACCCCTCGGCTCCCTCACATCTAAATGAAGGTGACTGTACTGTCTTCTCTTACAACAGCAGGACAGGGAGCCAATGGTGCCAAAAGCCCAAACCACAAATAGGAGGTTTCCTCATCATCATTAACAAAGCGGAGAATCTAAAATTGCTGTTTTGACTACAAAACAGATGACTCCAGCTCTGCCAACACTCAAGGTGTTCCCAATGCCAGAACTCACTTTGCTGAGACATATGCTCCCATATTCAGAAACAGAAGCTCCTTCTCCAGCTAAAATTCCCTTCTTTGTCCTTTCAGTGGCTCTCTTTCTCCTTTTTGTGCTTCCCATTTATGTTCCTCCCTTTTCTTATCTTATGTCTTTGATTGCCCTTTGCGTGCTCACAGATTTTAAGGCCTTTGCACCCTTCTGTATGTCACAGGCTGCTGTGCTGTTCCATATTGCCTGCAAATCATATCCAGTAGCTTGTGTTTGACTGATCATATCAGACAAGGTAACTGGTTTTGACTTGAACACATCATAGTTCATTCCAGCGGTTAATCACAGATTAAAAAATGTGTTTAATATCTAATTTAAAATTGTCTAGCTCCAGCTTCTAGCTATTGGATCTTATTATTCTTTTCTCTTCTTGATTAAAAAGCTGGATCTGCTTTCCCCATGAACATACTCGCTCCTGTAATCAAGTACCCTCTCAATCCTCTTTTTGATGAGCTAAGCAGATTGAACTTTCTAAATCTCTCACTGCAGGGAATTTTCTCCACTCTTCAAATCAATACTGTTGTTTTTTTCTAGACTCCGCAGTTTTGTAAACCCTCTTTTCAGCTGTTGACACCAAAACTGGCCATAGCCTTTCAGCATTCTCATGCACTGAGATAAAAACCCTGTGTCAAAGGATCCCACTAGTCCTTCCTTCAGCCACAGCATCACAATCTTCCTTTTCCACTCTGACCCCTCAATATCATTTCACAGTAACTGTTCTCAAGGAGACCCTCTTGTAGTGCATTAGTTGAGGCACAGACTGTTGGGGGGACAGGAGAACAGGCAACATCTTGCCAGCTGGCCAGTCTGTACTAAATAGCTTATTATGATTATTTCCCCACTACTGATATTGCCTCATCCACAACTCTGGCAGCAGTAATTTAATCTTTGTGTCCAGATTATTGATAAAGGCATCAAACAGTTCCAGGACTAGTTCTCATTCTTCTGAAACTGCACTAAACCCACATCTTTCAATAAAGAAGCCCCATGGAGAAATATCTTCTCAGCTCTGTTAGCTAAATCTTAATTCATTAAACAAGACTGCTAGTAATACTACATGCTAGGTTTGTTGGGACTTTTTGTTTGTTGGTTTTTAACTGAGATTTCACGAGATACCAAATCTAACATCTAGAAAACTCTGTCACAATGCTTAGTTACCCAAATCTATCAAACTTATAACCCCATCAGGAATGGGCTCCCTTTCCAGAAATCCATGGTGACTGGTCTTAATTATCTCTCTATTCTTTAACTCGATATTAATTCAGTCCTCTATCAATTTATCCATTATTTTTCTGGGATTGGTGCCAAACTCTCCAGAAAATAATCCCCTACCTCCTTCTGCTTTCTCTCTTTCTACGTGTGTTCCTCCAGTATTCCCACAGTACACCAAGACACGTGGGATAACGGAGCCAAAAAATACTTTGTCATCTTTCTATATCACCCTATCTTTTCGAAGGATACTAAACAAGAATTTTTTCCATTAGATGGTTTATCCCTCTTATCAGCCTTGCCTCTCCTTCCCACCACCGCTTCTGTCCACCCATCCCAGTTAATCTGTTGCGCAGGTACATGGATGCCAAATCCAGCTGCTGAAAACAATGCAGACTACAAAAGCTATTGCCAAAGCCTGTTCATGAAAGACATTTCAGAGACTTTGTTAGGTTTTAGCTGCAAAATCTGAATTTCAGAAGGAATCAGCTTTAGTCTATCTGTATGATATTAACTCAGTAAGAAGGGTTTTCCAGGGATGTCCGTTTCACCACCCCACAGCATCCTTTTGAGTCCCCGTCTTAGAAGCACATTTAGCACCACACATTAATTGAGCTTTCAAGCACCAGCCCAGTGCTCAGTGATCTTAAGTGGACTGGACACTGTCTCCTCTCAAAGGTGCGCCGCAAATTGCCGCATTAGCACCACACAACCCTAATGCAGTCAAGCATTCGGAATATAAGCTGTCTTATATTATTTACCTGTAGCAAAGTTACAGTTCAATTACTGAAGTAATATCTCATTCAGGCAGAACAAAGAAAAAAAAAGTATGCAAATGAGTGAATTTAAATTCACTTAATTTAAAGGTCTACAATTTTTAAGGGCGCATTACTTCCCTGGGGACATTTGTGTTTGGAGATTATAAAATACATACAGCTATAAATGATTAAATGGATTGTCATTGTCTGAGCTGCAAAAGTTTGCATACATAGTTCTTTTCAGTGAGTAAATTATATAATTAACACTGCAAATATATAGAGTTCTTGCCTATATCTTATCCTATGTAAGGATAAAAAATTTGGTCTAATTACCACATATTACAAGTAGCTTTGTGCATGGACAAGCTCAGCATACATTTCGGAGCATGACCGGGGAAGAGGTCTGTATAGAGAACGTTGCTTATATGCTGAATAAAATGCTTATTCTTATCAAGCGTGTCACAAAAAATACTGGATTCATGAATAGCTCTTGTTGCTTGTTGCCTGTTGGGTTTTTTACTGATTTTTGTTTTGTTTGGGTTCTTTTTAAGTAAACACTAAGGAATATATATTTATTTTTTTTTACACACCAATGATGAAATCTTGCTATGCAGCTGGAATTATGTCAGGTTTCACTGTACGGTGATGTCTGACAGGCAGAATGGCTGACAGTGAACATTTCCTGCAGTGGCAGGATAATTAGGTACAATGCTCTGAAAGGTTGGATCCTGCACGTGAGGAAATAAATGGGAGAAACTTCCTTTTCTTTAGGGGCTGCATAACCAGTCCAGCTGCATTACTTTCTGGTGCCACCGCACTTCCTGCACTTTAATAAAGCTTTGTGCCATAATAGAGCGCAAAACAGCTCTCAATTTTCAGCAGCTCCCTGGGACATAACATGAAGCTGAAAAGGTGAGTCCAAGCGTTTCCCAGCAGGTAGGCACCATCTGGGCAGATATTAGCTGAAAAACACCTGCCAGCAGGGTGGGCAAAATCACTGGTTGAGTGCTGCAGAGACACAGACAGCAGGGATGCTGCAATTCAACACAATAATCAGAGATAATCAAAATCCCAGATTTAGGTGAAAGCCTAAGTCAAACCACATTCAGACAATAATGGAAAGGTGCATTTGTCATGCAGGTAGTGCACCCCCAGCAATTACTGTGGATTTCAGGGGCAACCCTGCAAACTTAATGAAGTAGGTACGCCTTAGCTTTGTACATCTGGGGCAGTCTTTTAATCTCTGCTACTATATAGCTTACAGGATGACATCTGTAATTTGTATGACTTGGAAAACAGGAATATTTTATTATTTTCTGCTTATTTGTTTCCAGTCAAAATAAGAGACAAGAATGTGCCACTCGATAGGAGACACCATTATAAAGCTCATAATATGCCTTTTTGCAGTGAGCCTGAGCATGCAGCCTCTAACAGCGTTTGTGCTGATGGACACGATGAGCCCATGTAGACATCAGACACGATTCTCCAGAAGCCCAGATGGCGTAAGTCAGTGTAACTCAATCATCCTCAGCTGAACCACAGTAATTTGTATCAGTCAAGGACCTGAGCCATTATGCCTTTTTCTCAAACTGGTTAGATTGTAAATTAGATTTTCATCACTCCTGGGACAAAAACCTGACTCTGTAAAGGTCAGTGGGAGTTTGACCATCTATTTCAGTGGCGCCATGACTTCACCAGTGGTTTTCATGTGCAATGTTAATCCTGGAAGTCACCACAGTGTATGAAGTTTATTGCTTTCTTAACAAATATAATAAAATAAAATCCACCATTTATACTTCCAGATACTAGTAGTTCAATTCTGTGTTACCTTCTTCTGCTCAAATGTAACAAAAGAAATATTTATCTCAAAGGATTTTGGATTTTAATTGCCAAAATAGCTACAGTTTTGATTGATGGTCCAGCAGGAGTCATACAGAGCAAGTAGTAAATACAAGTTATTCAGCTGTAAACTGGGCTGCGACCAAGAAGATCACATAGGACCTTCTTTGACTCATATTCAGGTCAAACCAGAAATCTTCTAAAATCTATTCCCTGTAATGAAATTTTACTAGAACAAAGTCATTGGTGGTGTAACATGAAGGAATAACCTGTAAAAAATAAAGCCCAGGGCCCTTATCCAGTATAATAGCTGAGCAGTTGCCCCAGTTCTAGTTAATCCATGAGAAAACATATTCTGGCTTAGACTATTTTACCTATGAAAAAGTAAAACAAACAAATCCAGCAAAGAGGCAGGGGTATAAGTATGCACACAGGCCTGTATCAACAAATACAAACTATCCTAGTACCACAGAGGGAAAGATTTTAAGTGATGTGACAGACAGATCACTCTTGAAGAAATCCACAGATGCTTAAAAATCTACAAACAATCTTTTACAATTTACAATTATCTAATTTCAGTAAATTGCAAAAACACTGTGCATCCTGTGAGTATACCTAAAAAAATAGTCATTGAGTTAATCACTACTATCAGCTTTATGCATTGTTATGGTATTTTGTAACAGAAAAATTCTGCCCTGGAATAATAGTTTTAATTTTCCTATAAGCAGAGCAATCACTCATCAAGACTGATTTTATTTCAAGCACTAGGGATACAGCAATGGCACCAGCTATATTTTACTGAAACATTGTTCCAGGTTTCCATCAGTTTTAATACTGTAATGCACACGACATACCTGAGCGCTGCATTTTTCAAATACACTTTAAAGCTGTGGGAATAGAGCCCGTGAAGGCAGTGCTCTCCTCCGCCTTCCAAGTGCCATACAAGCACAGCAGGCGGCATTCAAAGCCACCTCTTCAGTGTCAGCCAGCAGGAAAGGCTGACAGGGAATCGGTGTGTCACACTTGAAGAGTCACCAAAGGAGAGAGAGACTGAAAGGTGGATAGGCCCGATTCTGCAATTTATCTTTCCCTACTACTCTTAGGAGATTACTGCCTAACTAATTATTTTCAGCCAGGAGGCTGTCCTGGATAGTGACTGACAACCTTTCACTGTTGCCTCTAGGGTATCCCAAAAAATGGAGACACTCGAAATGAGATTTTCAGAGCACTAACTCATCTGATTAAGCCATATAGAAAGGTAGGAAGACTTGGTTCACTCAAATGCTTAGATGCTCTTCTTCAGAATTTAAGTCCTGTGCTTTCATTATTTGGCTTGTTTATAGCTGAACTTTCTATTCACAAGGGGACTGGGACATCCCAGCCCTTACAGATCCCTTTGCATGGGCTCATTGTGCCTTTAAAGTTACAGTCCTGTCCACCTCTAAAAAAAGACCAGTAACCACATGCACATGTGAATGCACAACTCCTGTGCTGCCTTCCACAATCTCACATGGAAGTGACGGAGGCGGCAGCAGCAGTGGGCACAGCAGGAGCTTTGCCAGACAGGTGAGAGCAGTGCAGGTGGAGTCCAGGCACAAGACCAGGAGCATTTGCAGAGTGATGTGAAGGGCCCCAGTGCTAATCTTGTTGCTGCACTGAGGCAGCCCAAGGGGAAACAAAGTCCATGGCAGGTATGCAAGGTTCACTTCTCCCTTCCTCCTTGATTGCTAACACGGGGAGGATGAAATGGGAACATTAATGAAGCTTTATTTTTGCCACAGCAGTTGTTTGGAGGTTACCTGTTGGGAGCTCAGCATAGGGCTGTCCCCGAGGCCGCTCAGCCTGGCCAACAGACTGGCTATTACAGCCAGATCAGGAGCCATCTGTTAAAAATATCCTCGAAAGCTGCACTGTTAAAGAACCAATCCTGCCCAGGCTCAGCAATTGGCTCCTTCCTCCCCAGCAGCTCAGGGCTGGATCCAGATATCTCTATTTCCTCTGTGCAGGAGAACAGGAGCAAAGATGAGGAGGTATCCAACTAGGTCATCCCTGTCCTCCCCAGTCTCCCTTTCACCCTCACTAGCCTGAGTCATACGTCCACCACACTTCTAATTTAATTCTATCTTGTTGCCAACTCAGCAAAAGAAGAAAAACACCTGAAAAGAGAAACTGGCCACTTTCTTGGAGAAAAGAGGCCTAGCAAGGGGCAAAAGAAATTATGAAAACTTCTTATATGGAGCAGGATCTGCTCCTGGAGGTCACACTCAAAACAACTAACACTAGTCCAGCTGTAACCATAAACACTGATTTAAATGATAAACTAGTTTCCATCCGCATTTTGTGGATTTTCATACATTCAGGTGTAATCAAAGAAGAAGGAAACATCTGCTAGGGAATGCTGCAACCTCAGAAAACAACCCATCACCACAGCCATCACAGCTCCACACCATGCATTTCACATAGGTTGCCTGGACACACTTGGAGGAGAAACCCAAGACACCAAATATTACCATGACCAAAATCTATTTATAATGCAGAGGCAATCACTGCAACAGCAAGCCCTAATAAGCATTTGAGTATGCAAATTCACTTACAGAAATCAATGCATAAAAGACATACAAGGAGAGCAGCTGGGGGAAAAATAACAAGACCAAACACAACAACCTTGAGGTTTTGGCCATGACTTTGTGACATAAACAACAGCAAATAAACCAAACCCAGAACAAAATCAAACAAGCTCACACATACCTAAATCTTTACCTAAATCTGCACATGCCTAGAAAGGCAATTACAAGTACACAGATTATGAACTATAATAACCTCAGCCTAGGAGTATTGACAGACAATGCACTGAGATATGCTTCACTGGGGTCCAAATATGGCAGCAGTTATTATAGGCACTGCTACAACATCCTCTTCTAGTCCAATATGCCAGTAGATCACACAATATTCAAGCTCTTTATACAGGAAAGAAAAAAAAAAATCCCAGATACCTCCTTCTCACCAAGAGGGAGGAAGAACTCTTCCAGAATGCCAACTACCACCCAAGTAAAATAACTGCTATCCCAGACTGCAGTTCTCCTAGCACTAACATGTCTTTTCTAAGTTACAGTTTTAGAATCAAAAGGATACATCTGCACCAGCAAGAAGCAGAGCTCAAAAGGAGTAGATAAGCAAACCAAAATGGTTCTGAGAACCTCAAATCCACACACATACATTGCAAAGGCTTTGCTCTAGTCAAGAGGCCATGGGTGAAAAGCCTGTTATCAGCTGAAGTGCAGAGACTAAACTCCTGAAACAGGTATTCTGGCTTCAGTTCATTTGAAACTAATCTTGTTTGTGCAGCATCTCAGAAACACAAACCAAAGCACAGTTAGTGTGGATGGGACAACACCACAATTCTCTTTTCAAGGTGCACACAAGAACTAAGATGCCAGCATACACGGACCCAAGTGCCCAATAAAGAGTTCACTGACACAAAGACATAATTCAACATATATGTACTCTATGCATGATGCCACAAAATAGTTAAAGCCCATCTTTGTACTCTGGGTACACACAAGCATAATACCATTTATTTTCTTCTGCTCTTTGAGTACTAAACCTGTTATTTCCTTACACAAAATAGATTTGTTAACACACCAAAGCCCTGTGCAAGGACAATCTAGCAGGCCTTTCCAGCTATATGGGCTATAGGATGGATCAGACTGCCTCAACATAATTCAGACAATGATCAAACCTCATGTTGCATTTTGCATTTCGTGTATTTATAATGGAGCGTGGGGTAACTCAAAGATACATTGCTGGAATTCACATCTTGTGACAGCATGAAGGGAACTGTTCAAAAAGCATTTGTAGATGACTGTGTTAAACTGACTTTTCCCACTGATGAATTTGGTTTTTGAACAGAAGTCTAACTGAGAAAGAACAATTGAAACTTGTTATGAAACACCAAGCACGCTACCATCAGAACATGGCTTACAAGTAAGATTCCTGCTTTTCTTTTCATACCCGTGCTACTCTCCAGACTCTACACCTAGGTGTCATGTTTAATGACACATAATCTAAGGTTGTTATAAGCTGGGCTTTGTGCTAGCAGAGAAAAAAAATTAACAAAACAGAATCCCTACTTTACTGGACAAATACACCAAAAGAAATTGTGGCATCTTAGTGGGTTGCTAAGCAACCAAGAGCTCCAGTGTCACTTGTTTGTGATCAATTCAAGTCATTCATCAGACTCTGAAGCACCAGCTCAGGAATTCCAACAAATCTGTGCCTTGGGAAAGCCACGGGGACTTCCTGCCACACAATAACACTTTCTTTCCTCCAAGATAAACTTTGTAGATGTTCTTTTGATCTGTGTGATATGTTAATTCATTATTCTTAACGTACTTCTAATGGGAAGAGCTGTAATTAACTAACTACAGCATTGTAAAGCATGCAAGATAAACTGAACTAATTAGTAGTGTTTAAAGTAGTCCCTGTCCTCTCCCACTGGGGAGAGGAGCAGATTCCTCCTTATCACATAAGCAACTGTCCACATCATCATTTTCTCTTACATATTCCTACCTTTATCATTCCCATTTGAAGGAAAAAATGAAAAAAGTGTATTTTTATTTGCAAACAAGATGGCTACAAGTCAAGCCACTTGAGGTCCACATACATGGTGTGAATAATGTAACTTTTCACTTAAATGAAGGCTTATCTGCTGGATTTCTCAGGATAAAGAAGTGGATTGTAATATTTTCTTTCATTAAATTTAATTTCTGAAGTAACCATCATAATTGCAATCACGCTGAGAGCAAGTTAAATGTAATCAAAGTGCATATAGCTGAAATACAGTCTCTTTATTTCCACTTTAAATGCAGGCTTCATTTTACTCCTGCTTTGATAAAAACAATAATAATTTGCAACAATTTAGAGAAGGAGCTGGTTTAAAAGACGTGTGTTGCACAGGGCATAACTTACACAACACTTGGATTGCTAGCAGGTGTGTTTTACTAAAGATATTTAGTGATACTATCACACATATTGTGCAATATTCCTGAAGGAACTCTGTTACCTGCTGCAAACCTTGGTATATTTGCATTTTATTTTAATGTGACACAGCCTGGTGTTGTAGTTCTTCTGTAAACCAAGCTCCACTGACAGCAGATACTCAGCCTAAGCAAGGACCCTATAAACTGGCTAAGAATTTTCTGGTTTTCTAATGACCCATTGGGAGAGATGTTGTTTGATTTGTTTTTATTTTTTTAAAAAAAATAAAGGAAATTCATTACTTTTAAGCAACAGGAAAGCATGAACACAGCAGCAGACTTGAACTCTCAATACTTCATGTCAATAAAAGCCAAGTANGTTGTAGTTCTTCTGTAAACCAAGCTCCACTGACAGCAGATACTCAGCCTAAGCAAGGACCCTATAAACTGGCTAAGAATTTTCTGGTTTTCTAATGACCCGTTGGGAGAGATGTTGTTTGATTGGTTTTTATTTTTTTGAAAAACAAAGGAAATTCATTACTTTTAAGCAACAGGAAAGCACTAACACAGCAGCAGACTTGAACTCTCAATACTTCATGTCAATAAAAGCCAAGTAGAGGATAGCAGGAAGCAATGGGCAAAAGATCACATGCACAGCTGCAGTAAGGCAATGTTGTAAAAATGGTCAAAAAGTACATATTCGTTTTAAGGCACACATTTTTTTTCCCTTAACCTTTCCTCAAACACGTAATTAGACTCATAATATTTACTATTTATTGCTTATGAAATAGTATTAGGGAGACTGACATAACACCTATTTGACTCAATCACATCAAATGAACCCTTGACAATCACACACAAATACCACCCGTCAAGTCTCCGGTGAAATCTTCCAAAATATAGAATCATAGAATTGTTCGGGTTGGAAGGGACCTTAAGGATCACCTAGTTCCCACTCCCCTTCCATGGGCAGGGACACCTTCCACTAGACCAGGTTGCTCAAAGCCTCGTCCAACCCAGCCTGTTTCAATCAAAACTGTTCCTATGTAGCACTGAGAATTAACTGCCTTACTTTAGATCAGTCGAGTTAGGGTCGAATACCTGTATGTTATCCAACACCTCACAGCTTAGCTCCTTTCAACCCAAAAACATGAAGCAAAGCAACACTAGTCATAGGAGCAATACATTGAAAGTCTGTATAAATTTACTGGGTCCTACTGTTAGAAAACAGAACGTCCTTGCATCAGGAACCCAAAATTTAGCGGAGACCTCTGATGCTCTGATCATGCAACACAAATAAATAAAACACAGGACAAGGCAGTAAGGTTTACAAGATTCTTACAGCTCTCCTGCAACACAATCACATCAGATTCCTCATTTAAAAAAGAAAACAAACAAACAAGGCGGAGAATAATTAATTATTTAGGCATTGCAGGGAGAAAAACTCCACAAAACGATTTGGAAGGAAAGAAGAAACAAGTGTTTGCGACATCCAGGCTTGCAAACTTGAACGCCCCGAAACCAACACGAGACCGAGCGCCCCAGCCCCGTTCCCAGCCCGGAGCGCGGGGACCCCGCTCCGGACCCACCGGGACCCGCACCCTTCCCCAAACCTTCTCCGGGCAGCGGAGCCGCTCTGGAGCCCGAGGGGAGCCCCGGGGGGAGCCCGAGCAGCTCCGGAGCCCGAGGAGAGCCCCGGGGGGAGCCCCAGCCGCTCCAGAGCCCGAGGGGAGCCCCGGGGGGAGCCCGAGCCGCCCGGCTGGGATGCGCGGGGACCGGGACCCGCATCCCCGGGCGCTGCGCTCCGCGGGTACCAGCTCCCCCCTCCGCGCCCTCATCGCTTCGCCTTGCGGTGCGGGACCAGGTGCGGTATGGAAGCGGGAAGGGGTGGGGAAAGAGCTTAAAAAATACTAGTAATAATTAAAGAGGCTTTGGGTAGAAAGGCAGGGCGGCCCCCGCGGTCCCAGCACCGCGCACCCGCTCCCCCCTCCGCGTTACCTTGCGGAGCCGGCGGCGATGGGCGTTGGGGCGGCAGGACCCTGCGTGTCCGCAGCCCCCGTCCCGGCTTCTCCAAATTAGTCGCTCCACCCCGTTAAGGAAAAAAAAAAAAAAAGAGGAAAAAAGAAACCCAAACCCAACCAACCCCGCTACGCACCCACGAGAAGGAAGAGGGGTCCCTCCGTGACTGGCATCAGTATCTCCGCCGGCAGGGCTTGCAGGCAGCCATGGCAACGAGCCCCGCGCCTCCCGCAGCGCCCCCGCCCCTCGCCGCTCCCGCCGCCCGGGGGGCGCTCCCCGAGCCGGGGCAGCCCCGGGCACCCCGCACCGCCCCGGGGGGCCGGCCCAGAGCCGTCCCCAGGCAGGGGACAGGGCAGAGAACCGGGGGCAGCTGCCCACCGGCAAACCCCTCTGCAGCCCTCACCTGGCCGTGGTGGTTGCGGGGCTCCCAAACCTGGACGGAGGAGGGAACGGGCGCTGCCAGGGAACCGAGCGCGGTCCCCGCCCCCGTTCCACCCTTCACTCGGGGTGCACAAGTGTCATTTCTTTTAGAGGGAGAGACGAGGAGCTGTAGAACATCAGATGGGGTTGGTCGGTCCCCTCCACCCCCCCGATCTCTGCGCTGTCCCTTGCGAACAACCCGTGTGTTCATCGTTGCAACTTCTATAAGAGAATCATAGAATCACCAGGTTGGAAGAGACCCACCGGATCATCGAGTCCAACCATTCCTATCAAACACTAAACCATGTCCCTCAGCACCTCATCTACCCGTGCCTTAAACACCTCCAGGGAAGGTAAATCAACCACCTCCCTGGGCAGCCTGTTCCAATGCCCAATGACCCTTTCTGTGAAAAACTTCTCCTAATGTCCAGCCTAAATCTCCCCTGGCAGTNATTTTATGTATTCAAACAAGTGAAAATATTTTCCTCATTTTTTGTGCATACCCCTCTCTTCCTAATTTTTGCTCTGTGTGCCCTACAGTGCATGCAAACCCAAACCCCATCAGGTTAGTGTGCGTGCTTGAACGCCTGGACTTTCTGCCTGTATGGTTAGCTTCTGTAATCCCTTTGTGGAACAAGCCACATTTTTAAGTGATTGGTGAAGACAGTCATCACAAATCTGCCAGTCATTTTCCTAAACACCCCAGTCAGAGACACTGTGTGGAGGTGGGGAAGGTCAGACATAATCATTTTCATGAGGACTTCGACTTCTCAGACAGTTCTCTGTCTCACCGCTGACCCTTGGGTGTTTTTTCCTTTCTTTGAGCTTTGTCTAACGCACAGAACAATAATCATAAAGAAACATTCATGGACTTAACTGTAAAACCATCCTATTGAATCGCGGTTAGCACTCATGGGGTTTATTATCATTTCAGTTAAAGGTTTTTCGGGCAGTAGCAATCAGAATTTGTTGATGTATTGGCAAATTTGTGTTGTTCATCTCCAGCAGATTTAGGTAGGTGAGCTTACTTTTTGGACAGGAAATAATTAAATTTAAGGAAAGGCATTATAAACTGAAGATGGTAGTAAAAGAAAATAATCTGAAAACTAGTAGGGCAAAGAGTAGAATGATTTCATATACTTATGATATGTTAAGAAATCACATGCATAAATGTTAAAGCAATGTTAGGCTTGATATTTTAGTCATGCAAAGCCAGGCAATTTGTAGATATAATTTTCATATCAAATTACATCTAAGTCAACTTGCGCCAATATAAAATTTCTCACTAAACGCATGGTGTAAAGCTTCTATTATGGAAAGAAAGTGCTGTGATTGTTTAGAAAGTTCTGATGTTGAGCAATCTGACTTCTGTGGGGCGGAGGCTCAGCTCAGAGCACACATAAGGAAATGGCAGTTCTCTCTTTGAATCCTGCTCTCACAGCCAGATCCTGAATTGACTTACTGTTTTGTCCAAAGACAGTAAAATGCTATATTTACAGCACATTGCTTTCCAAAGCAACCAACAGCTAAGCAACAGGCCTGTGCCCCCGCGCAGCGGAAACCTCTGAAAATAAATGGAAAAGGAGACAGCTGTAGAGGAATGTCTCGACCGTGTCAGGGCTGCCAACATACTGAAAAGCCGTTTGACCCAGTATAAACATGGCCATCGGAGATGGAGTCAAAATCTAGAGATGACTGGAGATTTACTGAAGCATTGGCAAAAACTGAAGACGCCAAGGGTGGGAAGCTGTGTCCTGCTCGTCTGGGAGCAGAGATAACGGAGCTGGCTGAGGAAAGCTGGCATTGCCCCTCCTGCCATTGCCAAGAGGATGAAAAACAGGAACAATGACTCTTACCCGCTTCTGGCCAATACTACCCTCCTCCTGGGATGCTTCAGCAGTACCAGGAGTTTCCAGGTTGATTTCTGCAGGGTTCTGACATAAAGAAGAGAGACAACAATTTAATTACCTCCAGTGATTGCTTGAGGCAGGACTGCTGCCAAGGTCAACTTCCTAGGCTGCCCATACCTACGCTGCCACAGCCACTACCCAGATATGCCATCCTGCAGACAGAAAGATGCTAGTCGTGCAAAATGCAGAGACTGCTTAGACTTTAATTTCCCCATCCAGCTGTCCCAGCTTTTAGATCCTCTCTAGCACTATGGCTCCCCCAGGATCTTCTCACTTTTTCAGATTTTGGCCCGTGATATGGAAACCATTAAAATATTTTAGTTTTTCAACACAGAACCATGCATATAGTTTTTCTTCCAGTAAGAAGTCAGCTGATGGAAAAGTCAATGTATGTCAGCTTACCAAAAACTGCTCCACACTTCCAAAACAAAATGTGTTCATGTTCATAAGACACAGAAATAATCACATCTATTTCCAAGAGAAGAGTTTGAATTAAGTAAAGTGTAAATAGACATAATCCATTGTGCTTCACATTTCACTGGGTAATGAAACAGGGCAAATGTCATAGCACTTAAGTCTGCACAGAGACTTAAAGACAGAGAAGCACAGTTGGGTCCTGTCTGTGTGTCCATAGAACTACTCTTTATTTGGGGATTTCCTGCTGAAAATCAAGGAGCCTTTTCATCCAACATGTTACTTGATGCAAGGAGAGAAAAAGACTTCCAGAACATTGGAAAATTACATTAAATCTCTCTAGGCTGGTATTGATCACATATTTAAAATACACTTTAAGCACATAATATTGTCTCAAATCAAGTGTGAGACAAAAAAACCCCCACAGAATATTTATCTCAGGAATCATCTAAAGAAATGAGAAGGAATAGAGGGTGTGTTTGTGCCTATTGCAAATTTGACTTATAACCTGGTTGTACTTCAAGGTTCTCTCTCAAGAAACACCTGCCATTTTAAAATCAGTTCCTAAGTGTGATAGGAGGCTCAGATGATTTCTAATCTTGCTCTAAATGCCATTTAAGATACAAGAAATGTATCAGGGCAAAAGAACAGGCTGGCCAGATTTTCTTTAGGGAAAACTCATTTTGCTTGTAGTTGTCAGTATGTATCCCACTAACACAGCTTGTTAATAAAGATGATGTGATTTTTTTAATAGATAGCATGCAAGAATAAAATGTGAATGTACTTGAATATCAAGAGCAAAAATTTAATTATTTTTGTTGTTGTTGTTTTTAAAGGATAGTTTTCTGAGAATCTGTTTTGGTACTAGAAAAATGAAATGGCTAAAATAGTTGACATTGTGACAACTGGCATTTTTACCCATGTCAAAAATTGGTTTGGAAATTATAACCTGCTGCAACATTTTGTAATATTTTCATTAATTATGAGATTTTTAGAATATTTAAATTCTACCAGGTGAGAAATATATCAAGAAGCACAAAGCTGCATTAGAAACTTTGAGCTTATGTGGAAAGATTTTAACTGTAAAGGGGAAAACACATAGCAAGTGAAGCATATCCCACCAATGCTTATTAAACATTTGTCTGAGTATACATCATCAATGCTTATCTTTGAAATGCTGAAAGTTAGATAGGTCTTGACCAGAGCAGAAAATCTATAGATGTGCTAGAAAATGCTCATATATTCCTTCATTATGAGAATACAGGAAAAATCCATGTGATCAAAGGACAGCAAATTAAAAATAAAAATTAAAGTAACTACCACTTTTCGCAGTTTGAATCAACCCCAGGAATTTAGACTTTGAAGAACCTAGAGTGAAATATTGGGATGTTTTTCATAATATAATTTTTAAAGGCTTGATAATTTTATGACTGTTAATAGCATTTGTAACTATGCAAGCTAAGATAATAACAATGGTAATCAAATCTCATGCTTCAGGGCATAAATTGATTGCTTGAAGGGGCTATGGAGGTTTTTCTTTTTTCCCCACTACTGAGTACATGATTTCACAACTGACTAAGTGCATTAAAAGGGGAGTATTTGCTGCTGTAGCTAAACAATTGATCTAATCCATAATAACAAATATGATACCAAAATAAAGTGAGCTGCATATCTGCTTTGTAAACACTAATAGATGTAGGATCAAATTCAGTGAATTGATTTAGAATTTGTTTCTCATTCTCCAGTTTGTTTCCTACAGTTCTTTTGAAAGAAAGTGTCCAGGTCTAGATTTAAAAAAAAAAAAACCAAAACCCAATCCAAACAAATTCAGAAAGCTTAGGAGCAAGAATCTCACAATGAATCTTAAAGAGCCAAGTTAGGTGTGTTCCTCCATACTTAGATTCAGATCCAAAGATCAGGATAAAACCCAAACAGTTCATAGAATATCAAGTCACCACACAGGCTGACCCATATATCTCTTATGGCTGGCTTGTAAGAATGTGCTTCTGAAGACAATCATGCCTCGACTAAAAAAAGAGGCCATGAAAAACAGCCATAGCAAGAGATGAGAAAGCTCATCCTGGAGACAGGGATTTAAGTTACAAAAAGCAGGGATTCCCAGCTATACCAGAAAGCTCCACACAAGTGTGCACTCTGCTCTAGGACAGGTAGAATGGGCTCTTCAGAACGTATTTCACCAAGCAGAAATTAATTTAAGATTCACTGGACCAAACCTGGAGAAAAATAAGCTCCACCTTTGTTAGGACATTTCTAGAAGGAAGGCTTGAGCTCCAGTAGTGCCACCACAGGCTATTCATGCTTTTACCTTCAAGCATTTACTAAAGAAACTGTTTAGAAAGAGCTTCTTTCTGAATGAATATATAAAATACATAAAATATATAAATGTAGAATAGACTAGAACAGAACAGGAATGTATAACATGTATATATAATATACAACTTTTTAATTTGTCATACTTGATGTTATTGCTTGTTAGATAAGATTTTTATCATTTGAGGCTTTAGGTTTGGGTTGTTTTGGGGGTTGGTTCTTGCACTGTGCAGTAGTGACATTCCCAGATACATTTCAAACCCAACTCCATAGCACAACATTCATGCACATATGTATATTGAAAGTACAGATCTGCCATATCAGTCTGGTTGTCCACTTCACCATGGATACCTTCTTTGATTAGCCTTCCAGTTATCTGTTAGGCGTGTACCAGTTTCTGGGATGAAGCTACAAAACTACATTGAATGGAAAAGCTATGCCTGAACAGCAGACCACCGCATGACCAGTCAACCACCACGCAATGGAACAAGTTCATTTATAAAGAAAAGTAAGTACAATGCTCACAAAAAAATGCTATCTGAAAATGTTTCTTTGGTGTCTGTGCAGAGCTGGCATGAAGCCCAGAAAGAGCAAGTCACAATATTTAGAGAAATGGAATCGTGATTCTTATCAGGACAATGGCATTGATCTCATTCATTTGTGGAAAAGATTAGAGAGGCCTAGGAATAAAGATTTTTCTGTTTCCTGAATAATAACTGCCAGTCACAGGACAAAATGTCAGCAACAAGGTGCCCACAGT
>WAAB01019262.1:55046-70930 GCA_013389865.1 Piaya cayana
AACATTTTGTAATATTTTCATTAATTATGAGATTTTTAGAATATTTAAATTCTACCAGGTGAGAAATATATCAAGAAGCACAAAGCTGCATTAGAAACTTTGAGCTTATGTGGAAAGATTTTAACTGTAAAGGGGAAAACACGTAGCAAGTGAAGCATATCCCACCAATGCTTATTAAACATTTGTCTGAGTATACATCATCAATGCTTATCTTTGAAATGCTGAAAGTTAGATAGGTCTTGACCAGAGCAGAAAATCTATAGATGTGCTAAAAAATGCTCATCTATTCCTTCATAATGAAAATACAGGAAAAATCCATGTGATCAAAGGACAGCAAATTAAAAATAAAAATTAAAGTAACTACCATTTTTCGCAGTTTGAATCAACCCCAGGAATTTAGACTTTGAAGAACCTAGAGTGAAATATTGGGATGTTTTTCATAATATAATTTTTAAAGGCTTGATAATTTTATGACTGTTAATAGCATTTGTAACTATGCAAGCTAAGATAATAACAATGGTAATCAAATCTCATGCTTCAGGGCATAAATTGATTGCTTGAAGGGGCTATGGAGGTTTTTCTTTTTTCCCCACTACTGAGTACATGATTTCACAACTGACTAAGTGCATTAAAAGGGGAGTATTTGCTGCTGTAGCTAAACAATTGATCTAATCCATAATAACAAATATGATACCAAAATAAAGTGAGCTGCATATCTGCTTTGTAAACACTAATAGATGTAGGATCAAATTCAGTGAATTGATTTAGAATTTGTTTCTCATTCTTCAGTTTGTTTCCTACAGTTCTTTTGAAAGAAAGTGTCCAGGTCTAGATTTAAAAAAAAAAAAACAAAAACAAAAACCAATCCAAACAAATTCAGAAAGCTTAGGAGCAAGAATCTCACAATGAATCTTAAAGAGCCAAGTTAGGTAAGTGTGTTCCTCCATACTTAGATTCAGATCCAAAGATCAGGATAAAACCCAAACAGTTCATAGAGTATCAAGTCACCACACAGGCTGACCCATGTATCTCTTATGGCTGGCTTTTAAGAATGTGCTTCTGAAGACAATCATGCCTCGACTAAAAAAAGAGGCCATGAAAAATAGCCATAGCAAGAGATAAGAAAGCTCATCCTGGAGACAGGGATTCAGGTTACAAAAAGCAGGGATTCCCAGCTATACCAGAAAGCTCCACACAAGTGTGCACTCTGCTCTAGGACAGGTAGAATGGGCTCTTCAGAACGTATTTCACCAAGCAGAAATTAATTTAAGATTCACTGGACCAAACCTGGAGAAAAATAAGCTCCACCTTTGTTAGGACATTTCTAGAAGGAAGGCTTGAGCTCCAGTAGTGCCACCACAGGCTATTCATGCTTTTACCTTCAAGCATTTACTAAAGAAACTGTTTAGAAAGAGCTTCTTTCTGAATGAATATATAAAATACATAAAATATATAAATGTAGAATAGACTAGAACAGAACAGGAATGTATAACATGTATATATAATATACAACTTTTTAATTTGTCATACTTGATGTTATTGCTTGTTAGATAAGATTTTTATCATTTGAGGCTTTAGGTTTGGGTTGTTTTGGGGGTTGGTTCTTGCACTGTGCAGTAGTGACATTCCCAGATACATTTCAAACCCAACTCCATAGCACAACATTCAAGCACATATGTATATTGAAAGTACAGATCTGCCATATCAGTCTGGTTGTCCACTTCACCATGGATACCTTCTTTGATTAGCCTTCCAGTTATCTGTTAGGCGTGTACCAGTTTCTGGGATGAAGCTACAAAACTACATTGAATGGAAAAGCTATGCCTGAACAGCAGACCACCGCATGACCAGTCAACCACCACGCAATGGAACAAGTTCATTTATAAAGAAAAGTAAGTACAATGCTCACAAAAAAATGCTATCTGAAAATGTTTCTTTGGTGTCTGTGCAGAGCTGGCATGAAGCCCAGAAAGAGCAAGTCACAATATTTAGAGAAATGGAATCGTGATTCTTATCAGGACAATGGCATTGATCTCATTCATTTGTGGAAAAGATTAGAGAGGCCTAGGAATAAAGATTTTTCTGTTTCCTGAATAATAACTGCCAGTCACAGGACAAAATGTCAGCAACAAGGTGCCCACAGTTCTTATTCATGCCTAGTGTGGAGGTGGGATATGCAGAATGAAGCCTTTGCCTGGATAACCCATGACCAGAGTCATAGCTTTTTCAGTGATATAGATGAGACCTATCACTCACCAATTACTGAATAAAATGTTTTCATTTTGCTTTCTGTCCAGGCCAGCTGGCATAATTTATACAAATTGTCTACTTCCCAACCTCTACATTGATATAAACCAAAAGGATTATCTATACTCCCCATACAAGAAAAAAACCCCAAAATTTTAAAGAAGTGATTTGTACGTATTTTTCCACTGAGAGCCAAACCCATTTAGATTATAATAACAGGTAACATTTACGGAATTGCAGTAGCTGCCCTTGAAGCCACAAATTCACAGTTAACATAAACAGCTGATCCATGATGTCTGGGGACCCTCCTGCAAAGTTCTGCAGACATGTGAACAAGATGATTGCTGAGAGCTTCATTTAGTTTTCATGAGAAAAAAAGAAATGACGCTGATCTCCTAAGACAAGGATAAACAGTGGTCTTGGCTAATGCTATCTTTTGTATTCTTCCATGTTTTAAATCCATCTAGTGAACTGATTTTATTAAAATAACCTACATTAAAGTCCAAATAAAAAACAAAACACTAGATGGGTTGTTGTTGAACCATTTGGTGCTCCCTGCATTCCTTTAGCAATTTAATCTGACTGGTGGGTTGTAGGGTGTTCAATAGGTCACCTGCATCAGCAATTTCAGTCCAGACAATTTGCTTCTAAATGCTACTTGGTATGATACACATTTTCCAATTATATTTCAGACTGATTTTAAATTCTAGGGGACAGACAAAATTATATGAAGAATAGAATGTTTAGGAGACAAAAGCATACAAATAACTATATATTAAAACATTTTTTTTCACAATCAAGCTATAGCAGTTATACAAAATTATTAATGCAAGCAGGGAAGCAATAGTTTGATCAACATCGTAAGACTTCTTTTAAAAATATTAGCAATTTTCATGTAACATAGTATATAAACGATTTATCCCTCTTCAGTGTCCTTCAGATAAGACATTAAAAGAGAAGGAAAAAAAATGTACTGCAAATATCAGATATGATAATTGGGACCACACTTTGGAAAAACAATCACAGTTCTGTCTTACCCTTCAACCTTAAATATATTCATATATACACACTAACAAATAAACCCAAAAGATTTTATGGAAACCCATGACATTTTGTTAAAAATAAGCACCACTAGGTAAATACTGAAAATGTTGTCACTAAGCCGAGATGATGACTATGAGTCCAAAATTGCACCCTTACAAGAACGAAACTTAAGGACTCACTTCGAAGTCTGGAGATTACCAAAATGGTCAGAATTATACTTGTAAGGTATGATAGTATAACCAACCATTTCAGCAGACTGTGCAGGCAATATTTACCATTTATTTCAGTATCTAAATCAAAAGGATAAACAGCAAACAAACTTTCAAATCAAAACTAAGAGTAAATGAAGGCCAGTGGTGCAGGTTGCCTTAACCGTTTGGTGAGGTGACGGTGAGCAAGCAGAATGCTTTTTTTCAGAACTGCCAGTAAATACAATGTGAGGGAGCAAGAAACAAGGAATGCAAGTCACAGAATTAGGACCCACATGGAAAATCCATACCCTGAGACATAAGTCTGAGAGAGATTTCAGATCCATTTGTTGAACCATACTTATTTGGAGGACTACAAAATCCATAGCTGTATACTCAGAGGATATTAAGTAGGTTTAGAGAACCTCTATGACCTTTTTATTTTGTATTAGTATTTACTTTGTTATTTAAGTGTCTAGTTCTGCCATATGCATCTCAGTATGGATAACAAACTACTTGTTAGGATTCAAAAAGGAGTCAGGTAAACAACTGCAGCATTGGAAAACACATCTTATAGTGAGCATAAAAAAAAAATCAAGTACCATTTTAAGAGGTGACTAGACCCCATTTTTTAGAACCAGAAGGAATAGGTTTTTTGAAATGGAGGGCTCCTGTATCCAGCTGACAAAGAATAAGATCTAATGACTGGTAGTGAGAAAACTCTTTATTACTTTCTTTTCTAACCAGCGAGTTTAATTTAACTTTGGCAAGGTTTACCTAATTGTGGGAAATTAATTTGTCATGAGCATTCTAACACCAAGACTACCTATTTTTCTTAAAAATGCTTTTTAGTTCATGAAAAAAGGATTTAATTTGGAATGTATAAGAAATTAATGTCATTGACCACAATGGTTGAACTGCAGCCCTTACTGTCACCCAGCAGTCACAAAAGGACTACTAAGCACAAGGTCTAGAACAACAGAACCCTGCAGCAAACCAAGGCTGTGAAGATGATCTTAAAAGAAACCCATTAATCCAAGTCATATCAGTAGAAAGAAACTGGTTTTGAGAGCTGTCTAACTGTAGAGTGGCTCCAGCTGTAGTAGACTACATAGGCTTATTCTTCTCTGTCATCCTTCTTTTCCATGCATACTAGTTTGTCTAGATGTTAAATTCAACACTGAGGTGCTGTCAAATTCACCTGCATTTGGATTCATGTGGGTGTGCTATCTTACAAACTGATTTAATGATATAAAATTATCATAGTTTCGCTTTAAGTTCAAGCTGAGCTGACTTCCAACTCCTTGAACTTAATAGGGCTGTGACATTTCCTATCAGATGAAAAATTATCCTGTATACTTTTCTAAGTATGTCTATCATCTCTAACAGCTCCCAAATCTCAACTTCATTGAAACTGCATTCTCAGTTAGTTCATCTGCCATCTGCTTTTTTTGCTGGGCTCGTGCGTGTCTCTGGCAGTGATTCTGTAGAACATACTAAAGCAGTGAAAAGCACAACAGAAAGTATATTTTTAAAGTGCCTCGACTCATTTGGGAGTTAATGCACTTATATCACAAATCCATAATGATTAAAAAATAGCAGAAGACATCATCTACTTTTGGTTATAATTTCTCTGCTAAGTAGTCACTAACTGCTGACAAAATCAACTTCCTACAAGGTCCATGAAGCAGCCTAGCATATATTCCACACTTGAAAAGTTGCACACATCCCTTATAGAGCCACTGAAGAAAGAAATCCCCATGCCAACATTCAAACCCTGGACAGGAATGCAAGTCAGACATAATTTTGCTACAATGACAGTAATCACCAACATACAAAAGGAACTTTTCTAAAAGAAGTTGTTTCTAGAATGCTATATTCTATTCACTCTCCTAGATGTGAACACACAAACTGTTTATATTTCTCTTATCTTTGCTAGAATATGTATCCTTCCCCAGTACCATCCATGTTGTGCTGAAATACATTACAAACCTTACACACTTTCTTGATAAAGGGAGAGGAAGGGAGAAGAGGTTACCGTTTTCTTTCAAATCATAAATATTTTTAAAAAAATGCTTCAAATTTTAATTCTTTCTATGTGACTACATCTCGTTTCAACTTATACAGTTATCTTCTGGACTTGATGGTTAATTTATCCCCTAATTTGTAGGAGGGACTTTATTTTCTCTTCTTGCAATAGTGACTAGATATAATCTTATGTATTTGTTGAAAATGGATGATTTTGTTCTCCACCCTTGTTGCCAAAATATTAGGCTAACTGAAAATAGAGAGAGGATGTTTAATAATGCAACTGCAGCAAAAGTAAAGCAAAAAAACCCCCCAACACAAAGCATTTAAAAAGGGAAATCCTTATAATGTAACCTGTCTGTTGAAGGCAGGAGTAGGCGCGGATGGAAAGACAGAAGTCAACTTCAAAACAGGCATGAGTTCCTCTGATCTGAGCTTTTGCACTCATAAAAGTTTCAATTCTACATGAAGATGCATTTCTTCGGGCTCAGCAGTAGAATCATAACAGGGCCCTTAGGTGGAAAATTAGAATATAAAGAGTATCAACTGCCAATTAATCTTGTGAGGTCAATGGGAAACAGCCAGAATTGCCGTTTCCAGATGGGTGAAAGGACATTGTGGAATTTCATTTATCCTGTTACCAATGCACTCTGGCAGATATCCGAGCCCCTGCTCTCAAAAAAGGAACTGAAAGACCAATGAACTGGCAAGATTTGGGGCCGTATGTGTCAGCTTCTTATAGTGCCTATGCTGGAGATGTAAATTTACCCTCTACATGGATAGATGGGACACATTGCTCTGTGGTCCTAATCTGAAAATTTAGAATCTCCTTCGATGGATGTCATCATGCAGCCAGAGGTGATGCACTGATTGTGCATATTGCGTACAGCCCAGGAGATGCACAAGAGAATTAGTTGCTGTTTAGTATTATTTGACTGTTAATTTAAATATTAATACTGCTGCTTAAAAATCTCTAGAAATTTTAAAAGCCAGCCACTCTTTAGACTGGGTTACAGATTATGTTTAAAGAGAAGACAGTTCTGACTGACCATAAAGAGCTGAGCACTTTTAATGTTTGACGTTGAAATGTAAAATGGGCTAACAATTTGTGCCTGTCAAGAGCAGCTGGAAAATACTAAAATATGAAAAAAAAAAGATCATGTCTTCAAACAAAATATCACTGAAATCTTCAAAGCAATAGTCAAAGGCATGAATGCTGTCGCTAGTTCAGACAGCTTTGTTCTTCACTGGGGAAAAGATAGTGAGAAATACTTGGTTTACTGTGTGTTTTGACTCAGATTTCCTCATCAAAAGATACTATTTGAACCTAAATTACTAAGCAAGGTGCAGTGTGTTTATGGCTATGGACCTCCAGAGAGAGTTTTGAGTACTGTGACAGGCACTTCTTTTAAACCCCAGCTTATCTTGACATGGTCCTAGACCACATAACCGAGGCTGATTTTCAATATGCCTGTAATAAAGTCAGCATCTATTATGGTTACTAATATATTAATTGATTAATGAAGTTAAAAGTGGTACAGTCTTAAATACAACATGCTGTCTCTTTAAAATATGTTGTGATGCATATTAACTCATTACAAATGGGATTAATATAATACTGATAACAAACAACAGTACAGAAGAATTAATGTATTTTCCCTGTGGTAGTGATTTATGGCAAGTGTTCATCCTTCAAGATATACAGTTAGTCTTTATTCGAAGCATAAGTTTACCCTTCATGACAAGGGAAAGTTTGTTTACATGTCTCCTAGAAAATGCTACTTGGGATCATCAAAAGAACATAAGGTCATTAGGTGGAAAAGTGAGAATCCATAGATTTCCACTAGCTCTGTAGGTTTACAATAGTATTTCTCACTTGGAAATCATGTAAGTCAGCACGATAAGTTGTGCAAGGCAATGGAGACATTCACATGACAATCTCAGCAGGCTCAGCCAAAAGGGAAGAGAAAGTAAAATATGGCTTAAACAGCGATGAAGAGGATAAGGAATGTTTATGGGTGTTTACGCTGAGGAGGTTAGTGGCTTGGACTGCAACTCAAAAAGTGGATAAGGAGGATTGCTCTAATGGTGTTGTGTCTATCTTGTGTAGGAATGACAATGAATAATGATTCTTTAATTGGCAGCCACCTTTCACCTATACTTTATAAGTGCACTCACTTGTGTCTGCAGGGGTTATGGGTCCCAAAAAGGGCAAAGATCAGCTGGAATTAATTTAAAAAAAAAAAAAAAGATGACAGAGTAAAAGAATAGCACATTCTGACTTGGTAAAATCAAGAGTAATGCCAACGAGCACTGGAGTGATACTTCTGTGAAACAGGACAAAATGCCATCAGAATGAGACCCCTTCTAATTAAGAGAACAAGTCACTTCAGAATCAGGAGAGAAACATAATGCTGCCTTAATTTAAGGCTACATAAGAAACAATTTTCACTATCCAATTTCCACAGGATTTGTTTTGTTCACAGAATAATTTATCATTATTTCTATTGCAGTATTGACTGTAAGTTCAGTGTTATATTAAGCTGTGTGCACACTCCTGAGCTAGCGTTCAAGAACATAGAAATCAGACATAGAATGACAGAAATAATGACAATGTAATGGGGAATTTTGGCAATACCACAATGCCAAGTTTTTCATTTCAGTCCATACAATGAGAGAATTCAAGATTCCTTCATGAGAGCTGAAGAGGGGCTGGATTTTGCCTTCAGTGGGCATTTCAGCCAGTGGAAGATGGGAATTCTCTGGGGTCCAGGAGAAGCTGTGGGGTTTCAGGAGGCCTGATGGAGCTCTGGACACCACACTAAGCAGCCTTGCATGCAGCTACATACTTTTCAGGTCTGTTTTTTTTTTCTCTTCTGTTGTTATGGAAACAGCCTGTCGAAGGGCTGCTGACAATGTGCACTGAGGGCAGGTAGATAGGGGATTGCTATGTAGTTTCAAAGGTGAATAAAGATGTGGGCATTATTTTACATATATATGACACAGTCAATGGAGGCATTTCTAGGATGGAAATGTTCATAAGAACGCCTGCTGGTGTGAATTTCTGTAACCACCTACAGGCATGTACAGCTTTACTATGCTGAATGCCAAAGGGTTTGCCTAAGGAGACTCATGATTATACACACAGACAATTGTACATAGTACAAAGTTCATTAAGGGAACCCTCATGTTTCTGTAGTTAATTTCAAAGCTGTGTCCAACTTGAAGGTGCAGGAGCAAACATCTGAAGATATAAAAACATGCCGGGATAACAGTGGTTATTTGGAGAAAGAAGGTGGTCTGATCACCCGAGATAATTCAGCAACTCTCGATGCTCTAAGGGGGGAGATAATAATTCCAAATGTGTTATTTCATCTGGGATAGCATGCATCATCCAAGCCACAGCTTCCAGTTCCTTACTTGGCAAACCAGACTGGGTTTTTTGACCTCCAGTCCTTTGTATATTCAGTCTGGGAGCCAAGATAGTTTTCTCCGAGAGACTCAATTACTCCCTTCAAGAAAGAACTTGCAAGAGGCTTCTGTTAGATGTGTACAGTCAATGCCACCAAAATGTGTCTCATTACAAAAAGGTCAAAAGAGATGACTAGTCCCTCCACAAACTTTCTATCCCACCTTCTCTGCAGTCCATCAATGGAAGAAAGCTTTTTCCTGCTTTTCCCCCAAGCATGCTTGGTGCCCTTGCTGCTCTCCCTGTATTTATTCAGCTGCACAATCTGCCTATGATTATTCAAAGTCTGTAAATCAGACAGCAATATTTAAGCACAGAACAAAACCATCACAAGCCAATTCACGGTCTCCACAGGATGAAAAGGGAAAGACAAATTCTCCAACACTGTTTCACTAATGAGCCTCACACCTTTGTAGTAAAAGTGAGATTGTCTGCAGTTCACTCTTTCTCCCAATTATATCTTCAGCTCTTTTCTAAAGCTGCTAATCAATGTATCAGATAACTCCAGCTCTGAATGTCATTCTATACATGAATATTTGTCCATTCAGTATTGCCTGTAGAAAAACTTAACTCATACAGGGCACTGCAAGCTCTTGTATGTAAAAAAACCAAGTCTTTCTAAGGTAGACTGTGAGGTATGTCTTATCCTGGGGACAAAGGAATATGCCCAGAGGAGAAACAGTTGCATTGCTGGAAATTTCCTCCCCCACACTTCCAGTCCTGGCACATGCTAGAATAGTCAAGGCTTCTTGTGCCCTCTCCTGATGCCATAGCATCACTATCTTTTCCATAGCAATAGCAGTGGAACCATCAGTCTCATCGGCTGGTGGTAAACTGACCCTAGATGCTGGTGTTCATATACCAGTGCTCATGATGATCTCCAAATTTAAATCAGCGAACATTACTCACTGGGAGAGAGGAGACTTGAGGAAACCCCTGAGATAAGTCACCATGCCAAGACTGTCCAGTCAAGTGAATGATACTGCAGTGATATATAGGCTTTTTATTTGCTTTAGGAAGTAATGTAACCATATATTCAGGTCCACAAAATGATCCCATGTTTTTAGCTATGACAAACTTTTGATCTGAAGCTGTTTTTATCAACACTAGTTTTGCACTTCTCTACACTACCTGATTGGCTAAAACCAAACCTCTTTTTTACTAGTTCGTCCTGTGGAAGGGACTGCTTGTGTAAGGAGTCTCACAAATAGGAGACACAAGCTTGTAGTCCGGGTTACTGTCATTGAAGGGACATCTCAAATAAATCAATCCATTTGCATCAGGCCTTTAGTGTAGGTATCAGTAACAGAGGGGTCATGTGGGCATAGAACAAAACATAGAGAAGACTGCTCCTTCACAAAGATTAGATACTGCCAGCCTCTTCTGTCCTTCCCTACAAGATACGCAAGCTGTTTTCTCAGAAGTGCTCTGATTTCTGAGAAGATTCAAAGATTTGGTGTGATCAGCTAGGAACATTACAATAACTACTGAATTCACAAGAAAAACATTATGATACTATGGTACAAATGACAGAACAAAACCCTGTGATGAACAGACAGCCTTTTATTACTTAATAGTATGTCAAATCTCAAATTTCAGCACAAAAGTGTGAAATCTGGTATTCGACAGTCTGTCCCTACCTTATTGCCTCCTCCTGAAAAGAAAAGCATGCATTATTTTTCCATTAGTGTTTGCTTCTGAAAGTTACACTGCCTGCAGTTTGCCAGAACTAAACTGAAGGAGCCATTACCTTGAAAGTAAACGTATCAGAGTAGGCAGCAGCTTGGAGAAAAGATTATCATGCAGCAACAAGATTGCACTAATTGTAGAAATTGGTCTTTCAGCTGCTGCTGTTCTGGAGTTTTAGAATGAATTAAAACAGATGAAGCTGACAAGAAATATGTACTGAGAAAAAGTAATAAAGACTGGGAAAGCAAAGCTGCGTGCTAGATGAGGAGGTGTCTTATTAACGTGCAGTGGTTCATCATTTCATAGCCGTTTAGTTCACTGACTGCAAACTGACCTGAGTCTTTCTACAGCGCGTCTGTAGGACAGAAGAAATGTCTTGCTGTCAACCTGCAGCAGATGCAGGGGGACAAGCAACCACTTGGCAGGTCATTAAGACACCTGAAAGAGAGGAGTCTCATCTCTTCCCCGTGGTTCATGCTGCCTCCCCAAGTCTTCCTCACACAAACTCACCACTCAGTTTCCATGAAGTCTCTCCAACATGAACGTGTATCATGCATCTATATTTTTTCTACTTCAAGGCAGTGCATCACTATCCAATACATACAGCCTCATGTGCACCAGCAGTAGATGCAAAGAGTCTCTTGTTTACAGCTGCACCTATAAAATCTGTTTGAATGCAGAAAAGAAAGAGACTGGCAAAGGAGAATGACAAGATTATACAAGGCATTATTCCCTTCCACAGTGCTCTACAAGGTCAGGGGTACTAAGTAGTATCTTTTAACAAATATATTTTAGCCTTTATTAATCAGTCTTAAACCAAAACAGTTACACAACTAGTGTTGCAGGTAAAACTCTTTTTCTATTTAGAGTAAATTGAGTGTAAACATTTTCCTGAAAATACTGATAAAATAAAAATGTCCTCAGGGAACCATATACCATTTCTTCAGCTGATCATTATATAGTTTGATCTAACAGTACACTGTACTGAATTTTGTATCCCAGATGCTGATGAGGACAGAAAAATTTTACCTAAAACCAACCATTTTGAAAAATTTCTGGGCACTGATTTTATGAGTATGCAACATTTGGGAGACTTAGTGATAAAGAGATAAAGGTAGAACTAGATCAAAGTAGGTCAAAAGGTGTTACATGAAAATATTCAGAGGATAAATCCTTAATTGTGCAGGGGAGAGGTGCTGTTCTCAGGCATTCTTGCTTATAATCTTTCATTTACATAATGGAATAGTCTCCAAAACATGGATTATCATAAAGTCTGAATGCTTAATTGAAAGAAGGTGCAGCAGTTAACTCAGGAACTGCTTAATTTCAAACCTTTTTATCATCCTGAAATGTGAATCCACATTTAAATGTGGAGGAAAAATACATAGTGCATTCAGGAACAAACAAAGGTATTGTCTGACATAAGGAGCTTATGTAAATGTGGGATGGCAGAGCTCCTTTTACAGTAAACCTTTCAAATACCTCAATAAATCATGAAGAACAAAAAAAAAAATCTTTCTGTTAAGGAGGCTTGCAGTGGGATTTCACCTGTTCAGGACTGATGAGGGACAGCACTGTTCCAGAAGAAAAAGAGCTTTGCGAGTATCTTCTTAAGCAGTAAATTGGAAATAAATATTTTGTGTGCATGTGCTTGTCTGAAAAGTCTTCCTTTAGGTATCCACTGACAATGTGCTAATTTTAAAACTGAGGTGAAATAATGCACCTGCAGGAGTGTTTCACATCCTTTCAGGCCCCCTTTACAAGCAAGTAGATTTATTTTTGCTTTTAAATGGACAGAGGCTATTTAATAAATAAATAAAAATTGAAATTTTTTCTGCATTACAGTGGCTTGAAAAGACATTGGATATGATCTAGTGGATGAAATGCAGGATCAGAGACCCTGGGCATTTCCATTCTACTCAGTGTGGTTACTGTCCTGCCATATAAGCTCAGCAAACACCTTCACCTCCTTCTTTCTCTCTTGCTATCCTGAGCTTTTAATTTTCCATTTAGACTGGAACTACCTGGGAGATGAAACTGTCTCCTACCACACAGCTACAGTCCTCTTGGTAAGTGTTCTGCTCTCAGTTGTTCTTGGAAGACCAACAATTATAATTACAAGAAGGCAGGATGCATGTGGATGCAACATTACTTTGTTCAGGCTAATCAGCCCAATTCTATCAGTGAAATCTCTCTCAATTATAAGAGAATCCATGTGTGCAAAAGAGACAGCAGAAATCAATCCTAATTACTCCCCACTGTCTGCATGATTCTCCTGAGCAAATACAGGAGAAGGGACATGAGGTGTTCCCAGCATTGGTAACGGTCATTGCAAATTCCTCGTCGGAACCAGTTACTGCCCTGTTAGGGAAGGCCTGTTTTACACCAAGAAAGAACACCAGAAATATTTATGTGAGCAATATTTTTTAAAAATGGCTGTTTTAAGGAGAAAAACAGTCCTAAAACTTGTAACAGGCCCTTTCTAGAAAGAACAGTGTACAACCCGCTTCCCTTCTACTAGGATGTTACAAGTAATGAATTCAATACCTTGTATAAGAAAAAATACAGGTATCCTTATGTTTTATATGAGGTGAGAACTTCATAAAATCATTTCTTCATCCTAACAGAAAAAGCTAATTTTTCCATCCTTGGTAAATCCTTTTCATTCTACTCTAAGCTCACAAATCTGTATTAAACCAAAATTAACATATGGGCGAACGTTGGGTGTACCTACCACCACTCACAAGGCACACAGCAGAGAGCTGGGTACCCTCTATGGTTGGAGGGCACTGTGATAGAAGCAGATACCAAAGCTGACCTACACCTGGCAGGATCTCCTGTCTCCTTCTGCAGCAACCTTCAGACTGACTGGAGATGAACTGGGAGCTGGTTTGATCCCAACAGCATCTTTGACATGCACAGGCAGTTTTACAGCTGCTCTAAGTACCTCTTGGACATCCCTGAAAATCAAGTTTCACATCTACGTGTATTATTATAAAATGAATAAGTGAGTGAGTTGCAGTGTTTCATTTAATCGTCTTTACTTTTATATTAGACTCCTGAATATGCTTCTTCATACACTAAGTCAATTTGAGTTACAAAAGATATTGAGCACTGCCTACCCAAAACAGACATAAAAAGGGATTCAGTGCAGACAGCCTGTGCTCAACTGCTGCAGTGTCACTTCATTCAGGTTGCTCACCTCAGCATATAGACCTTTTTTTGTTTTTATCCACCAAGATCTGAGCACCTAAAAATATTTTGAAATGTCTGCCTTACAACCACACAGCAGCTACACAGGAATTAGAAAGCTGCTGTGTCTCAGAAAATAATTTTTATACAAATCAGAAATGAATAAAATTATTCAGCGGAACTAAAAAGTCAGGACAAGACAGTGTAGCGAAGCAAAACAGAGCAATATCCACACCCCCAACTCCTCCAACATCCTCCTTTTTTTTGATCCAAAGACAGAATGCTGTTTCTTACTGGCATGAATTGTACCTCCAGAGTTTATACACATACATCAGAGAATACAGAAAGATACATAAAGCAAAATTGGAGGAGACAATCAGTAAGATTTTATTTTAAACTTACAGCTTGAAGATCAAAAGGTCAACTTCAAGTTTCCAGCTCTTCTTGTGGTAATGATAGGCTGAATTATGCTGCTCTTCTCCAGGGCTAGATTTGGAAATTATATACGTTCTTTGTTCTAATTTGACCTTGCAAGATGGGTCACAATAGGGATTATGATGTGGTCAGAAGATTATTCTGCACCTGTTTTCGTGACATTTGTCCCTTGCAGAGGAAGTGTAAATACTGGTGACATCTACCCTCAGTGCTGCCCTGTCACTTCTTGAGACACATTTGGAAGCAAAGAGAAAGAAGAAGGAAAAAGCTAGCAAAGAAAGAAAAACAGAGGCAGGATTTGGAAAGCAGTGTAACTTTCCCCCTATCTACCACTGCTACCAACAAAGCAAAACAAAAAAATGCACAGTTAAAAATCGTACAAGTCAGTAAAAACATGTTGAAAACATATGCAGAGAGATGCAGGGATGCCCAGATGTTTATACTAAAGTCTTATTATAAGCTATATCTCTCTAAGATATTGGCAAACCCTGAATTAGACATTTCTTATATAAAGGATCGTTCAGACTGAACTGACTGACAATATCCATGGAGAAAAAAGACAGATGAAAAACAGGTTATCACAGCTGGATGGCCTGAGTGAAGTTAGACATTTCTTAGCAGCAGAGAGTTGTAATAACTTTGGAAAGAAAATTGAATAAAGTCAGAAAAGTCTACAAAATGAGTGGAAGACTGGTATCACAAGCACTGAAAACAAGGCTTGAAGCAAGCTTAAAAACCCAGTTTGTGAGAAGTGTAAAGCTCCCCCTCTAGTTTCTCTTAACTTTCCACTAATCACAAATAGGACAAAACGGCCTAATAAAGTTATTACCTTTTACTATTTTTATAACCTGCATTTTCAGACAGACAAGTTATTCCCAGATCACAGTCCCATGATATTAAGTTCTTTCATCCCTTGGCTGTTGATAGGAAGTGGCAAATTACCTTTGCAAGGTTGTCACTAAAGTTTCATTCTGTCTTGGTATCACTGATATATACAGATTTTAGTATGGATCACATCTGTCATTCAGAGAAGAAGGCTTCCTATGAAAAAGAAAAAAGTAAGTTTATTTCACGAACAACGTGGTCTGCTACAAACAAATCTCAGTCTTAAAAATCTAAGATGAACACCTTTCTTTTAAACAACCTTGAAGATTTTTATCCCATCTTACATAACAGCATTATGAAAAGAAATAAAACTCAGTTTTGTACCTATGTGACACCAAAATCTCATTGATTTCAGCTAGACCATAAACACAGCAATGCCTCAAATTCCTGTTTCTATAAAGACTGTTGCTGACAGTAGTGATAGGGCCTGGCGCTCGGAAGATTACGGGCTGGCACGGAAAGCTAGAGAGAACCAATCAGGAGAGGACACAAGGTAGTTTTGACCAAATAAGGCACTGTTCTTTGGCTTAGCATGACTAACTACCAGGAAGAAGGAAGTCACATACATATATAAGCAATTGTAACGACGCAATAAATGCCATTTGTAGCATCCCCACATTGGTGTCTGTGCTCATTGGCCCGGGATAGGGGTTGATCCCGTGTCACTTCCGAGGCGGTGGTCTGCTTGCTGCATGAGGAATGCGGCA
>WAAB01019262.1:70979-117191 GCA_013389865.1 Piaya cayana
GCTACAAACAAATCTCAGTCTTAAAAATCTAAGATGAACACCTTTCTTTTAAACAACCTTGAAGATTTTAATCCCATCTTACATAACAGCATTATGAAAAGAAATAAAACTCAGTTTTGTACCTATGTGACACCAAAATCTCATTGATTTCAGCTAGACCATAAACACAGCAATGCCTCAAATTCCTGTTTCTATAAAGACAGGCTGAGATTTAGTATACAGAAACATACACAGCTTTTAAAATATTCACTGTTTTTTCATCTTCACTCATTGCACTGCACTTATTTAAATAGTTTCCAGTATTTCAGTTTTCTTGGCCAAGCAGAAATATTTATTATACTTGTTAAAGTTTATATTACCCTGTAGCAAAGCAATTTATCATTACTATACATGGGTGACTTTCCTGATTATTAAAATACTGTTAAAGTGAAAACTGTTCAGCTCACACCACACTTCTCCAATTTATTTTTGTTGTTTGACTTCAGGTGGAATATAACTGCAAAATAATGTGGCTGATCTAGAAAATAAAACGGAATTGGTAGTCAGAAAGGTGAGAAGCATCCTATCAATAAGGCTGAGTGTATCTTTAGAAACTGCCCAGACATAGACTAGGGTTCCAGACTGTCATCAGGGCCATATGGCAATGAACAGTTAATTTTGCTTCTGGACAGTAGATCTGCTTGAGATCTGCATTAGTAGCATCATACCCACTTGAATTGAGAGTGGCATATGCTAAGAAATTCCCAGCAGAGAATACACCTCCTAGTAAGTACCCTTGATACAGACTTTTCCTTTGCTACATGCTGTCACATTCATCTGCTAGAATGACATTGACTGCTGGCAAGTTGGTTGCATCCCTGGGAAACTACACAGATCTGATAGAGAAAATATATGTATAACTATTTAAGTGCTAAAATTATTGCAGGAAGCACTTCCTATGCTTAACTGAAGTCATCATTCTGTGAATATTTTTGAAGCAGAATACCTGTTACCATCTATGTTTGCGTTCAATCTATTTCTATGTCTCCATCCTAGGAAGTGTATAAATTTCTTGAGGAAAAGGGTTTAGCACTGTTCATAGCAAGTCATGGTGGTAAGAGGACCACCTTGATAAGCAGAAGTATCTGAAACACTCTTGGACCCCATTTGAGATGCAGAAATGTAAGCTTAAAGAAAGTAATTTCAGCAAAGTAAGGATTAGAGAAGACACATGATAGGAAGGCCAGCAAACGAGCAAAAGGATGAGTCTGAAAGTCTAAATGGGAATTAATGGAGTTCAAATGGTATCGGGCTACCTGTGAATCTGCCGTACTGTAGCAGGCTCAAGGGACAGAAAGTATTTCCCCAAATCAGATCTTGACTATCGGTTTGTATTACCTTCTCACAGGTGTAAGAGAGAAGATAAACATTGCCCATTCTGAGCTGGGCACAATTAATGGAAAAGATAAGAAGGCATCTTTCTTAACTATCGTCACCTAAATTGGTCTGACACATAATCACAACCTGAAAATATCACTTCAGAATTCTTTTCATATCAGAATGGACTGATATTTGGGAACAGAATGAACTTCTGCTCATGCACCTGAGGAGAAGAATGATGGACTTTCTGTCCTGATTGAACCACTTGGTTTTCATATTGTCCAATCATGCAGTATAAAAATCTTCCATACCAAGTGTGCATATGTAGTTTGCATTTAGAACTATATGCAGCTTTTATTGTAAGACGTAGCTCCTGTCTACATGCATGCCTACAATTCCTGGCTTTTGTACAGTGTTCCTAAATGGAAAGGACTAGAGCACTTTCCAAATTAAGTAAATATTACCCACATTTTACAAATGTTTACTTTGAGGTACAGAGAAGAAAAACAATCTGCTCAAAGTTACACTGGTTACCACGCAGACGGGAGAACTAGTTCTAATGACACAGTAAAACAATGAGAGCTGGAAATGAAAACCAACTTACCCCAGATCCAGCCTCCTATCCACTGTACTGTATGAGTCCTTTACACAAAACATGCTGAGATAAACACAGGGCTCAGCTGGCTCCAAAATCTGCAGAGAAAAGGACTCATAATCAAGCACAAAATGACTTTAATATACAACGTCTTGTCCTCCACCCTGTTTTTTGGATAGGGGTAGGTTTATATCCAGAAGCAGCATGGTCCAAAAAGCCTTGACCTCTCTTCATGAGGATGTTAGGAATTTGCAGTGATATTAAGTTGTTGTGACAGTATTTGGGGCTGGTTAGAATCAGCCCATGGGAAAAGTTAACCACGGAGCACGACAGGGCTGCTGCCCTTCTCATGGCTTTGCTGCAAACACACCGCAACCATGCAGGGTGCTCACAGGTGCTGTACCAGACATGCCTTTACTTTTTCCCACTAAATCTAGAGAAGGAGTTGGAGAAAGCAGAGTCATTTTTAACAATCTCCTGGGAAGGCCCTCAAGTTCCAAGTGGGTAAAGAGGAAAAATAGATAAATGTTACAGATATTTTTTCAAATCCAATAAAAATGTTTTGTTAGATTCAGATATTCCCATTGAATGTAAATAGAAGTGATAAATTCTTGATATTGTTTAAAATGCCTCCTTTACATGTCTTTTTAAAAGACTCTATGGGTGTATTCTATTACACCTAGAATTTTGCATGCAAGATTTCAAACTAGCAGTGATTATTTATGGCTGAATCATCAACTTCTGTATGCAGGAAGCCAAGTTAGCAATGCTGACAAAAACCATAAAAGCTGCAATGAGTTCTGCTCTAAGTTTGTATTTTATTTTTTCTTCAAGCAAAATGCCTCCTGTCTTTCTAAGAATCTTGTAGAATTAAAACATAACAAAATTCAAATGCTTGTAAGCAGATAAGAGCCTCAAGCTCATTATGTCTGTGCCTTTCATTCACTAGCAGCTACATTTTTCTCTATCGTTTCCCCTCTTTGTAGTGATAACTCACATCATTTTAGAGCTGTCATGGAGTGAAATTTTCAACAAAACATTTATTTTCCAATCTGAATTCACCATGTTTCAGGTAATACTACCACATCTTTTTTTCTGAAACTCAGACTTGGGTCAAGTTGTGGACTGTTCTTTGCTTGCAACAAATGACTACACCAATCAGAATGTACACTTTACTTCTTAATGAGCTGATTTTTTTTCTATTTCTTCCTCGGTGTTATCTTAGAATGTATAAGATGGTAATTTAGTTTTCTATAGAGAAAATCCCCTCCAGTAAGAAATACATTCTTCTGAAGCTGTAGTGACCAATAACAAATAAAGATCTGTTCTTTAGGTGATGTCAAAACAATGCCTGATAGTAACAAAGCCAGCTGCTTTGATTTATATTGCCTTCCTCTAGCAATACAAGCCAGCATTCTGCTTGCCCTTTTCATTGCAGTTGCACATTAAGCTGAATGCTTTAGAGATTTTCTACAACAACTCCCAGATCTCTTTCCTAATCAGTATTCGACACATCTTTCCTTTTAGCAGATGCGCTATTTTTTCCCTTTGTTCCAAGATTCATTGTTCTCCATTAACTGCAGTTGCCATTTATTAGTCCAGATGCAGGAATGAGCCAACGACCCCTTATGAGTCAATGTATTTACACCCACCCACAAGTCTGTGCACCAGCATGCAATAGGCCCTTGGATCATCATATATTCAAATACATGCAGTGAAACTATTGGCTGTTTATGTGAGATTTTGGATATTTCTCATATGTGCACATGATAATAAAATGTGATTTTGAGCTGTTAAAAGTGAACCAGCTTCAAAGACATTTTCTGAAGTTGTGCTCTTCTGGACTTTGAGAATAGCATTAAAAAAACATAGAAGCAAATCCTCAGCTGGTGAAAAATCTTGTGAGAATTAATGTTGCTATACTGATTTACACCAGGTAAGGGTGTGATCAATTAAATCTGTATTGTGAACTACATAATTTTTAAATGAAAATTTAAATGTAATGATGCTAGACCAGGGGTTTCATTTTGGAGAGAAAAAGGAGAAAAAAATATCTATGGAAAGACTGGGAAAAAAAAAACATTCTTGAAATACAGACAAATTGGTAGGAAATGGAGTGTGTAATGCTTAAATATTCAAACTACTGATAATATAAACAGGTGGCAACCATATAATATAAAGTACATTAACGTGGAATTCTGTAGACACTTGGAAGATAGGAAAATAGGATTTCACATCGTATTAGTTCACTGGTCCATGAAATCCTATATCCTTCTTTCAACAGTGGCTAGTAGATAATTCTTCAGTGGAAGACAATCCCGCCCCTCAAAACGCATCTCAGAAATACAGAATACTCTAAGACAGAAGAATCAGGAAAATAAAGGACAATGCAGTCATCAAAAAAATCAGGAAATGCCAAAAAAAAAGAGCTTATAGCTTTAATAAAGAGAAAAGATTCGTTGTCTTAAAACCAAATTCAGTTGAGTATCTGAAGGTAGAAGTATGCAATGCTTTCTACCCCCAGGTTACTAACTCAGCTCGTCTACCCCATCAACACTGCCTAAAATTTATGATCACAGTGCCCTTTGTGAATAAAGATGTTTCTGCTTCATAAAATCAATGGTATCATTAGCACTCACTCTTCCCTGTCTCCTACCAGAGGCAGCAAAGACGGCAACTCAGTGAACCTCCTTTTGTGACAGTCCCACCAAAATAGCACTGAGAGTCATTATTAGGGAAAGGATGGGACGTTAATATCAGACTCAGTGAAATATTTTTTTAGCTGCAGTGAAATGAGTCTGGGTTTAAATTAAATTAAATACTGTGGCGTATTCTGACAGCTAATACTTGCAGTTGCCAGTGGGATATGAAAAATAATTGTGTAGTCCTTTTTTCACACTAGAAACTCTACTATTTAAAATTAACTGTTAGGATAGCCACAGCCATCCAGTGTGGCATTATCTTTATGCTGGTGACAGCAATACCCTGTAGAATCCCTGCCCTTGGGGATCAGTAATGTCCAAGCACAGAATAGCAGCAATGTATCTCAGCTAAATATTACCAGAGGTGATTCTGGAGATGAGCAGGAGGTAATGCAACCTGGCCTTGAATCAGCCCTTAAATTAAACCGCACGCAGAATCAGAGACTAGCTGCACAGAAAACTTTTGCAAAGTCAGATAAGACAAACAACTTCAGTCAAGCGTTACCCATTAGAAAACTCTTTTCATCCCTCATTTCTAAAATCTACCTGTTGGTTTTCTGTCTTGGGCAGGTTTCCTTTGTGCCAGGCATCTCAGGGCACCTATAGGCCCTTTACAAACTTTACTTGTTCTCAATTTCTTCTCAGTATCCTGCATATTCAGGTACCAGCTGCCACCTGAGTCAGCCCCAGTCACTCAACTTCTCTTCCTCTCCTTTTGCCCTCCTGCCTGCCTGGCAAGCGTGCTTGATCATCACCCATCTCAGTGAGAACGGTCTGTCTCATCTCCATATACACAAGGAATAAAAAGGTATAGTCACAATGGTAATTACTGACTCTCGGTGCACACATGTGCTTGTCAGGAGACATCAGGGACGTGTCTATTCAGCTGCAAGTGAACAACAGTACTCACCGACCCAGCGAAACCTTTCCTAATATTTCAGCGGCTCCGTAGGCATTCAGAAATCCTCCTAAGTGGAGCAGTAATAGTCCCTCTGAATGTCTGGTCCCAGACCTGCCCCAGACACAATTGTTGTTTTGTTTCTCTCTTCAAGAGGTGACAGAGAAAACCCTCACAAAAGTCAAGGGGAGCATCACAATAATCAACACAGAACGAGGTGCTAAGGGACATGGTTTAGTGTTTGATAGGAATGGTTGGACTCAATGATCTGGTGGGTCTCTTCCAACCTGGTTATTCTATGATTCTAGATCTGTGTTTGTATGCTGAAATGCCACCATTCTCCTGTTAGATCTGGGTACAAATCCTATTAAGTAGCACAGTCACTTCTTTCCTTTGTTCCCAAATGATTGTTTCACTAACACCAATAAAGCGACAGCTTACAATGAAATGGTTTGGGAACTGTAAACCATTATAAAATCTGAATTCAGGCAGAGGCTAATGATGCATTAGATTTACTAAGCCAGATCCAAGCATATGAGGGTGATTGGAAAAAATATACCGTCTGATACTTTTTTTAATATACTTTGGATAATAACAGTACACAGAACAGCATCATTTAATGTATTAAATGATCCATCGTGTCATGTTATAGCTTCATCTGGTATGATCTATTGCTTTGTAGCACACTGTTATGCATATATAAAAAAAATAGCTTGCAATAAATTATCCCAGCATCTATTTACTTTGCAGTGTCTATTTACTTTCACATTTAACCCATGCTGATCCGTTTACAAAATCACAGGGCAATTTCCTAATCTTTGTGAGCTCTTTGTAAGCACGAAGCACAAGATTTTGTGATATGTCTCCTAGGTAGCTAATGCTCAGTATATGACCACTAGATCTGACGTCTTAACGATGCACACTGACATTAATAACTATCTTCATCAGCCTTTGAAAATGATGAGCAAGGCAAATGCTACAGCTACCAGGAAGGGAACAAAATCCCTGGGAGATGCAATCCTAATTCCTTCTTTTGTTTTAGAAAGTTTCTTCCATAATATTCACTCTACCCTTGAAATATATACTTGATAAAGAGCTCTAACCTAAATCCCACCTGTGGTCTTTGTGCCGTTCCTATAACATGGTGTGCCCAAGAGCAGATTGTTTTCCTAAGATGAGTATTACTCTTTCACATGTCCTAAAGTTGTGTAGTGAAGAGGTGGATCCTGGGAACCGCAGCTGGGCAGGCATAGTTTAAAGATCTGGAGATGCTCTGAAAATCCTGCAGAAACAGAATAGTAAGCCAGGCACCAAGTACTTCCTAATTTTTATAGCAACAAGCTGTTTGCCAATTCAGGTGCAGATATAAGCATAGCTCCAAATCAAGAATAAAAATCTCTTGCATTTGTCAGACTGGAATACTTAAACAGCTTTCCTCCTTCCATTGTAAATTACATCTTTTGATATGTGTTATCACATTTTTTCATACAAATTCCATTGAAACAGTACAAGAGTGTAACAAAACACCAAATTATTCCTGCTAGATTCAGCAACTGAAACCAGAGAGTTTTTTCTACTTGATCATAATTGTAATATTTCAGATTCCTTCTACAAAGAACAGAATTTAATGGCTGTTATAGATTTTTTTACCCCCTTAGAGAATTTCCACAAAATTCAATTATTTTTGGAGACTGCTTGGGTTTATATCTCACAGTGATGATGAATTACCTATTGTACTGGCTGACTTAAAAACAATACACAAAAATCAATTTTTTAACAAAAGGAAAGACCGAGAATCCAGGATTGGCACACACTGTCTTTGCCCTGAATTCAAAAATGAGCTAATTTCAATCACTTTGCCTTTTGAAACCACTTTCTGTAGCAGCATCTGATTACATTTCAGATGTTTAAGTTTCCTGTAGAGATTGACTTTGCCAACAAGACAATTTACCATCAAGAAATCGTAATTAACTTAATGAACTCTGTCTTTTAACCAGTTGGAGATTTTAGAGTGAAGAGTAATGATTACCACAAGTATCAGAGTTTTATTTTGAACATACATATTCAGTGCCAAATATAAGCAGTTTGCATGTTAACGTTTTCATTTTCAGATGTGGCAGTTGGATTTAGGATTGCTGACTGTCTAAAGGAAGAATAATGTTATGGATCAAATAATAGCATTTGGAATAACAATAAATAAGACTGAAAATGTAATTTAAGTAATGCTTCTTATAACAAAGATTTTTACAGCTCAAATCTGCTAATAAAAGAAAAGCATTACACCAGACCAGAGAAAGCATCTTTCTGTGAAGCCCTAAGATATAGTTTGAAGCCAACTTTTAATTCTGTCCATGAATCTACAGATTATATCATATAGTTTGTGTTGAGTAGCATATAAATTGTCAAGAAAAAATATAGGTAGCCCGAAGCTACCAATAAAAATTGTTGTACTGCCAAATGCTCGAGCTCTGTGAACCAGATGAACTTCCCCTCCTAAAAGTATTTTCATATTAATCTCATGCTAAACAAATCAAAAAGCATTGCGCTGATAAAATCTGACATTGTGTAGTGCTGCGATTTACACAGCAAACACTCAACCTGTTCTCATCCCTAGGTGGTCAGACGATGGTTTGAGGTTTTTTGCCATAATCTTCTCAGCAACCTTGAACAAAACTGGGACATTTCATGGGGAGCGATACTGAGCAGCGACCATGGAAATACTGCTGTAAAAACGACATGCAACATGCTCTCCCTCTGCAAAACGCTGATAATGTTGGCCACAAATGGCCCAGATCTTTGTCTCTAAACTTCATTATAAGTAACACTGTCTCTGAACGTAATTTCTTCCACAATATCACAAGTGCAAAAGGAATGGCGTAAGTATTTAACATCTATCTTCAAGTGATCACTGTGGCTCTTCCCCACTGGTGGGCAGATGCAACCATATGAGTTAGATGTATCATTTATCCTGCCTAAGCAAACTGGCATACAAGACCATTCCAACAGTATAGGCTATGTACCTTCACATCATTCTGAGGAAGGTACAACTGACACTGCCTGCCTGAGGCTCACCTTTCCAGTGAGAAAAAAAAAGTGTTAAGGAAGAGTGAATGATACATCTCTGGGAAGTAAGGCGTGCATAGTGTGTATTGAAATTGCAGTGCTAGCTTGCCAATTTTACTGGGTGACCTCATCTCAGGCGCTTTGAAAAGTTTGTTTTCAAAAGGCAATCAACATTTCCCAAGAAAAATCAGTTTCCTGACAAGAGTTTCATACCGAGTATTTCTTGAGATAGAGCTACCTTGTATGGCCTATATAGAGAGATCTGCAAAAAAAAAAATTTGTTTTTTTTTAACTTGAGGATGTCAGAATTTATTACTTTTCTGTTTTGTTTTTTATTATTATTATTATTGCCAAGACGCAGATATTTTCAGTCTAGGAAAAGTGTTCCTTTTCTGAATGTCACTCATGAATCTCATGCCAAAACACACAATCATATTGTCACTGAAGAGCAAGGAAGTTAAATCTTGAAGCTCTTACTCACTTGAGTAATCTCTCTCAATCAAAGCAGTGGGATCAAGCTCCTAATTACGTATCCCTGAAAGGCATTTTGTTATAATGCTCCTGAGTATCTCCACTGAGAGCCCTCCATGACCCTCTCACGTTATAAGTGCTTTGCAATAACTCATGAAAACAATGTAGCTCTGCAGACCAGCCGTACAAAGCAAGGGTTTTCAGCTTTCTCCCTTCCTGCAGACGTGAAAGAAGAGCCACTGCTGAGAGCCACCGTGCAGCAACCGCGTCACTGTCCAGCTATTTACAGACAAAACTTTTCCCAGTGGTTCTCACACTGGTGACTTACAAAAGGGAAGCACTGAGCAACTCCTAAATTTGCCAAAGGTAGAAACAAAAGTTTTCTCACTGCCTATAGCTGCTGCAGGATTTGGATCAGACCATAAATTGTAAGTAAAATTGTGTGCATGAATTCATGAAATTCTGGTGATTGTATTAATTCATCATTTCTATGTAAGGACTAAGCCAAAAAGTGTCTTAAAATGCCTTTCCAGCAGAGGCATGGCTCATCTCAGCAAACAGCTTCAGTTTAGGTAGCTTTAGCTGCCCAAATTGATTAAGTGAATCCACATGAAGGCTTTTGCCAGTACGCACAGATTTACATGTATCCACATGTTTGTATGACATACTCAATCTCAGACTTCCTCAGGACTTCTGTGACATGCAGAATTAAAAGTTTACGTGAACTCCTACAGGGCTATGGCTGCAACATGTCTGTTCCCCACCTTTCAACAGTTTGGACTGCAGAAACACTAATGCTAAAATACAAACACAAATTCTCTACACATGAAAATGTACAGGCTCATAATTAAGGTAGTCTGCCTCAATCCCTGTTTAGCAACAGTGGCAGCAGAATCCACTTGTATAACACAACAGAAGCAATAGGAAAGGCACTACTAGGGGTAGGAAAGACACAGAAAAAGAAACAGGATTAATAACTCAGCTGTCAAAGACCTGAGGAAAAGAAAGTAGAAAACAGCAAATATTCTCAACAAAAAGCCATCCATGAATAAAAGCACCATTACATGTGAAAAGGTGTGTCTCAGCAACAGAGACAGAGTGAAGACTTGGTGGCACTGCAGGGCATGAAGAGATCACCAGATATCAGCAGGTTCTGTCAAAAGTTACTCAACTACTGCACGGTCACAGCTCAGCCCCAAAATATCCAGCACCTGAAGTCTTAATATGGACTTAGGCAACATCATTTTTGTTACAATCTCCTTCTAAAGATAAAACTATGAACTGAACTATCATTTGTGAGACAAAATAAAATGTTTTTCATCCTATCTTAAAACACATGCACATGCACCCCTACACAGGCACATTGTTTGGGAGAATGAAGACAAATCCTGTCATTGCAAAGTGCAACCAGCTGACAATATTTTCTGACACGTACCTTGAGGGCAGGAATCAGTTGCAGTGGCTGGGCAAGCTTCCCCTGCTCTTACTTACCTATGCTGATAAGCCATCCTGCCAGAAGCACTACACAGCTAGTCCTCGACATATTCATACTGTATATTTCAACTCCTTTCATTTCTATGAAATTCTAACCGCAAACGCCATGGCTCAGTTACCTTCTGTAAGGCTTTCTAATAATGAAGACACCTTCTACAGACATGAGTAAGTGCCTGTACCTCTTTGCATTTTCCTTAAACAGAATTACTGAGAAAATGATTGATACAAATGTAATTTATGTGGGCAACCAAATGTATTGCAATGTAGCTACATTATGAGACAGGCCCAGCACCTCTGCCTGTTGAAATAGGAAGGATAGAGTTATTGTGCTCAAGAGAAGGACATTGTCACATTCAGCATCATTCCCCTACATTGCCAGGGGCAGACACATTTCCATACAGCTGCTAACATTAATTAAGGTTGCCTTTTAGGGAATTCCTTAAGGGATCGATACTATCCCCTAAGTTAAGCACTGCATAAGCAGAAACATGCAAACAGAGCAGTTTTTAAATCAGTGAGGCACAAAACACCATTCCACCTACCCCAAAAGAATAAATAATAGAGATGAAGGAGAAGAAGTAAAGCCACAGAGAGAAGAAACATGAAAATCTTGGTTTTTTAGTACTGTATTTACGGTGCATACCATCTTTATAGCACATAGATGTGCTCCAGTGTCTACCTACCTGTTTCAGTCAAATCCTTAATTTTTCCATTAGGCAAACCAGAGCATAATTCTGAAAACAACAGTAGAAGAAACTTTCCAGTTTTTCATTGTTCTCAAACTCATTTTTGGCAAAAATGACAGTCCAAGTCTGTGGCTGAGTAACTGCTTCACTGAACTGTTGCTTTCTACTTCCATAATAAAAGGGGAAGAAAAAGGTTACATGCAAAAGCAGGAGTGATAAAATCAAAATAATCTGTTAGGGCTGTTACTTTAGTTTTCTAAAGACTTCACCAAGTTTTAGCAAAACAAGTATTACAGACAGGTCATGGGTAAGTGACAGGGCTGGTGGGTGCAGACATCTGCATAACCTCAGGGCTGCCTTGCGTGCACTGAGGCAGAAGAGCATGCTCTGAATGGAAAGACAAGACTCGACTCTACTGGGCTTTGCTCTAGTGCATCCCAGTTTCTTCCTGTTGTTGGAAACTTCAATTTTCCACTGGCTTTGTACACAGAAATAAACCAGATTACCAACTTCAGGAAGCGCGCCTGCAGAGACTCATAAACAGTTAGCTGCAGCTGTCATTATACACAAACGTTTCTTGCTGTGATGAACTGGAAATGCAATTCCTCATTGAAATCATACTTAATTGCAGCTAATTCCAGTGCTATCAGAGGAAGTGCTTGCACATTTGCTTATCACAGCCCCACTGGCAGACACTTAAACTGGTTTCTCATTTATTTTATACTCAGTTCAAAGCCTTAAAATCCTCCACGGACCATTTCTTGTCATCTTCACAGATCTTGTGAAGCCCATGCTAGGTTTCATTGAAGTCACTGGGAAAATTCCCATTGATTTTAATTAAATAGGCTGTTTAGCGCTTTTTCCCCCTCCCTCTGGCAATGAAACATTCCAACCAAACAAAAATCAAGATAATATGACTGTGGCTCTCTTATTTATGGCAAACTCAAAATCAGCTCATGTTTACCCCAGGTTTTACTTAGACTAAAAAACAGGAACCATTTTGCGTGTTTTCCTCTTGAAATGCATACCAGTTGTGTAATTGGTCTGAATGTGACACTGTTCCAAATTATTCATTAAGATTTGCTTAATGAGACATTTTAGAACAAAAAATATTTTGCATTATGAGTTATACTATGAGTTTTCTTAATTAGTTTGTCTGTTGTTTTCATGTAATTACTAAAATGGTAGACTATACAATGTTTTGGTGTAAGATTTCAGGCAGGGCAAATTTATTCCTATCTATTACAGTCCTGAATATCTGAGCCCTCAGATTTGACTGCTCTGCTAAGAACTACAGAAAGATCAAAAAGAGATTTGCCATGACCCTTACTACCTTCTAATTAATTGCAAAGAACAGAACAGGATGGGGGGACAGCTGGAGAAGACCTGTTGGGTGGCAGCAGAACTAATTCTCTAAACAAATTGTGTCCCAGCACATCTCCCATGTCTGGCACTCCCTTCCTGCATTTCCTCACTCTTCGCAAGGAAGATTCCTTATCTTTATTAAATTCTATGAATGGTTTGTTTCCAGTCTTAACAAAGGTCTGACTCCACTCATGTGCTGTGACGGAGCCTATTCAAGGTGGTTATTATGACTGCGGCATACGCCAACAGTAAGATGCCTTCCATGGTAATGAAAAGAAATCCACAACAAAAGAAGTCCAGAAAGTTCAAGTCTACCTCAGGTTGACTGGTTTCTGCACCATTCTTTCATGCTATTCATTTACTCACAATGAAGTCATGCAGAATTCAAACACATTTTCTCTATGCCTCATTTGCTATACAAAACAAGGTTGATCCAATTAAATAAAACCCCCAAATCACTACTACCCCAAACAAAACCCTAACAAAAAACCACCACAGCCCTCCTTCTTTGCCCCCCCCCAAAAAAATAATAGAGCCAAGCTGTCTTATTTAAATTAATGTATCCTAACACAGAGACTACCCACACCAACAGCTAAGTGAAGCTCTTTTAGTTACCTGGATTGCTCACAAAATCACGTTCCGGAATTTTGTCTCTGATACTGTAAAAAGCAACCCCCCCACTCTAGGGCATTACCTGATGTTTGATAAGCTCCTCCACCCAACACAATGTTTCTTGCATGGATTCCCTTGTGACATGAACAGGAAAGACCAGATTAAAAAAACAAGCCATCTGTAAACTAAGCCAATGATTTTAACGGGAAGAAAATAAAGGCTTGCAATTGTGTGGTGAAGTGCATCAAAATATTAATTGCTTATAGTCACATCCCTCTGAACTAGTGGAGAGAATGATGAAGATAAGGTCTAATAAAATCTCTTTTCATACAGCAGAAGTTCTAGTCCTTGGTTATTCTGCAATGGAAATAAATGCGTAAAATGAGGAATATTTGCAACTGCATGGACTTAGTATTTAGAATCAGTTCCAAAACAACGAGTCTGGTTTGCCTTTCATTTTTACCATAATTTACAGCTATGAAAAGTGAGGGAAAAGCAGATACAAACATTCCTATTCCAGCTTGGAAGCTGTTCTTTATGTAATATACTTCAGCTAAGCAGTGCCAACATAACTGCTTCAGATGGTTTGATACCTTTTTACTGTTCTCCTAACTGGTTCCTGCATACAAGAGTTTCTAGCAGTCTCAGGACCAGTATTAGTTGCATACAACAGTATACATCTCAAAACACGTTCATAGGTGAACAGAGAAAGATAGTGAAATCCTTTATCTCATATGCTGCACTTCATGATACACCCTGGATTCCTCAGAAACCAGTTATGCAAATTCATTACCTCCACCTTAGAGAGTGGCCAAGCAACCAGTGTGCAGCCAAGGTCCTTGCTTACCTACACACCAGATGCAGGATATGGGAAGTTGGTATTTATGCTCCAAAAAGATTATTTGTTGCATGTGACTAAAGATATTTCAGGAGGTAATTTTGGAGGAATCAAGTATTAGAGAAGATCTGTCCACACCAAACTCTTACAAAAACCCAGGCTTTCTGTGATACACAGGGAACACCCCAGTAACCAACAGGCAGAAGAAACTAGAAAAATCTGGCCACAAATACAAGTTCCAAATTCTTGTGAAAACTTTCATGCTATCTCTTCCAGACAACGTTACTCAGGTGTTTTATTATCATCTAATCACAGCTAAAGTCTGATCCTGACTTATCTTCATCCTCACAACTCCAGACCTTACTTTCACCGAGTGAAAGGCATGAAGGCATGTACGCTGACTCCTCAGCTCCCCAGTATCCTCTCAAGAAGAGAGGGAAGCACTTCTTTCTCATTTTACCATTGAACTCCAACGGTAGAATATTGACAAGGTGTGATGATATCCAGATCTGAAAAAACTATGCTTGCCCTTCTGTCAGCTATAGAAATGTCCTTTTCATGGTTGATGTGAATCAGGACACAGAAAAAGAATGATTGAAGTAAATATTATCACATTCCTGATAGAATAATGGTTCACATCATCTCCTTTAATATTAAGGGGAAAAACATTGATTTTAATCTCATTAATCCTGAAATTACATGAGCTTCTCAAAGTCACACAGAGCAGCCCTAGTGAGACCCTCCTAGCTTTTGTTTCTTACACATAACTACAAAATGTCCTCTCAAGTGCTGTATTGGGAACTTGGAGGAATGAGAGTCTGGGGAATTTTAAAATGCCAGAAACATGTGAATATTGCAGATTAGTATTCCACATAGAGCCATAATTTTCAGTGTTTGCACTCATTTTAGCATTGCTTTTAAATTAAAGGCACAATAGGTATGCTGGCAGCATGTAGATGGCTTAAAGAGTTTAAAACATCTTTATTCATAGTTTTAATTTTTTATAACAGAAGTTATTTAGAACCCAATTTTTGTGCTCTTTGAAAGGTAACAGAATTTGTTCTGAAAACCAAATTCAGCAGGAAACCAGTAGGTAATTTGGATTAATGGGTTTGCATATTTTAAATACAAATAAAATGAGTTAATAATACTCTTTCCGATAGTTAAATGTACCTTGAGATGCAGACATCTAGCTGTGTAGGAAAAATTACAGTGGAACAAAACTATAAGTAGGGAACAGGCACAGAAGAAATGCGCCACTTAGGAGACTCCTGAAGTAGATCCTGAGAGCTCTGCTACACACTTCAAATGCAGCTGGGGGTGGATGAAGACGACACTTGCACTGCATTTTCAGCCACCAGAGGTAGACTCTGGAACTCCAAGTGCATCAAGGTAATCAAGCATTTGGCAAAATACATAAAAAACATCCACAGGTTGATCACAGGGTGGGTTTAGTTAGCCATGTGCAAACACTAAACACAGTCAAAACTCACGCCACTCCAACTGAAGAAGATGCCCCTTTTGTTTGTAATTCTAAGTCCAGTTTCACCTTCAGAGGTTGACAGAAATTCAGAGAAATTGGTATAGATCTGATCAGTTTTATAGTTTGCTAGCCTCTAGAAATGGAAGATCTGTGTTCCCTCCCCACCTCTGTCTGGTGAAGATGCACTCATCAGAGGAGAGCATGTTTCCAGTCAGCAATGGGAAGTAAACTGCATCCAGTCAGTGATGTTAGAGCTGGCTCTCTGCATTCCCTGCATCCCAGAGAGTGCCCTAACTTAGCTGTGAATTCTCTCTCTGACTTTCTCCCCTTTTCTGGCCTCAGAACTTTTAGCCTTTTCTGTGACAACCATGAGCAGTGAGCACTGCTTGCTCCAAACAAGCGAACAGACTACTGCTGTAGGAAAAAAGAGATGACAAATGCTCCTTTTCATCCATGAGCTCTCAGGATGTTTGAGTCTGTGTTTGCCAGAGCAAGGCAGTTGTTAGGGGTGGTCTCACCATGGTGTGTCATTGTATAAAATGCAACTGCTGCTCTTGCCAGCTTGAAAGAAAACATCATAGCTGTGGCTTGTTGAGCTGCCCCCCTGAGAAGACCTGTTGCGCATTTCAGCCCATCCTGTGTGGAGGGAGAACAACTGGCTCAGGTGGAGGACATATGGCTGCCTTCTCCTCTGGGGGCAGCTCCAGGCATGTGCAACACTAGAGCAGCAAACGGTTTGGGAATTTTAATGTCAAAAATAAGATGAAACACATTTATTTCTTCCTCTGTCCTGGCTCCCTAAAAATGCCAGTCCCTTTCAGGTTGCCTAAAGTGCTGTCCTTCCAAGCCCAGGAGCACATTCTCCAAGGACCATCTCCTCCCTTTGAAAAGATGGGGAAACACAGGAAAACAGCCCAAACAAACAAAAGCTTATCCTATTAGCCAGTTGTCAATTATCCTTGATGGGTAATTGTACCAGTGGCCAGAGGGACATGCTGGCAGATGTAATTGCTGACTTCTTTTTCCAGGGTTATAACCTCTGACTTGCAAGGCCTGTCTTCAGGTAGAAAAGAAAGAAATCACTGAATAAATTATCATAAGCTTCTGCCTCACATTAATAAGGATGACTTCAAATTAAACTGGATAATTTTAATTGCAAAAGCATTTTACTTCCAGTGCTTCTCCACTCGTGATGAATGAGGTGAGGTGAGCAAATATCCTTACAAAATGTGATCTCTTATTAGAATTTACAGGTACCAGTACAGAATATTGTAAAGAAAAACATTTATGTGGAAAAATATTGCATGCTGAGTTGACAAGAATCTACTTGTGCATATTACAAAAAAAATACAGTGTAGTTTAAAAATGACAATCCATTACTAGAAATCCATCTTTTGCTTAGGATGATAAACCAAGATTGAATTATAGATTTCACAGCAGCACTTCCTACATTCTGCATTTAAATCCACACCTTCTGCTTTCCTAAAGCTTTTTTAATCCATTCAGTTGAAATAAATGGTCATGCTCAAAAACTGCCTTAGTTCATGGGTATTTCCATTGCAGAAAACATTGCAACACAACACCAGAATTTTTAACAGACCTTGTTAAAAGGAGCTGGCTCATCAAAGCCTAATTTTAAACATTTATTTATTTATTTATTCTTAGTCTGATTTGCAAACAAGTACATGCCCCAAGTGCACGATTTCCTACTTAATTCAAATTTACAGAGAGTGCTCAGATGTAGTTAAACATTTTAAGCAGGGTTCTGAATTCAGACCTTTGTCATTCATATTTGAATATTTAGTCACACATGAAGTCCATCTAATCTACAGACTGCAAAGCAACTGAATAGAGAAAGTTTGTTATCCATATTCTCCGACTAAATTAAACGTTTCTGTCTTGTATGAACTCATTTAAAATTGAGATTTCCCTTCACTGTACTCTATTCACGCTGTGCCCCACAGCTCAACAGCTGTAAATATGGACCAGCTCCTTCAAAGAGATTTTACCCCAGAAAGGGACACCAGCGAGTGCCCAAACCCAGACTGCTGCTGCTTTCTGCTCATTTCACTTTGATAATTCAGTTACAAATAAAAGCAGTTAAAACAGTCAAAAGCTTACTGGACTGAGCAGTCCGGGCCAAACCCCGTGTCATTCTTCTTAAATAGCCATCCCCAACTTGTAAACAGATGTGTGTGTGGGAGAGAGAAAGACTTCCTAGCTCGCCCCCATAAATCTGAAAACAGTTCGACTTTCAAACGCCACCAAATGTTAATCAGTCCGCCGCCTTTTGTTATTCTTATGAATGACCGTAGTCAGGCTATTTAAAGCAACTGATGCATTCAGTTGTTAATTGTAAGTGCCCATTGAGGGCACCTCAAATGAACCACAGTCCCAGTTCTCATCCCCCACCCCTTCCCAGCAAAGGGCTGGAAAGGCTTTGAGAGAGTACAAGAAGTTCATCTGCTACGAAGTTCATCTACTAAGCCAACGGAGTCCTTCAGAAATTATTATGGAAAGGCACAAGCGGTCTTGAAGTAAAGAGGGAACACAAGTATTTTAATAACTTTTTATTTGTCACCCAAACCTACCTGCTGTAACTCTACACTTACATTTTCTCAGATGTCCTGAAGAGAAAACTGTCCAGGCTTTGTCCCGTCTCCACACATCCCCTGTCCAGGCCAGTGAAGAAGGTTCCTGTGTGAGAAGAGGCAATTACACTATTATTGCCATAGTCAGCATTATTTTTTTAAAAAGTCAGAAGAATGATTCTGTCTCTCAGGTTTTTGCCTACCTCTTCAACTTATCTCTTCAAGTAAGGCTAGAGGTTGCACACCACTGTTCCATAAGTGTTATTTTATATGTGAGAAAATCTCTATTTCAGCCCACTATATAAATTTTTAAGTGACAGTCTTGCAAAGATTCACGAATTATTTCAATTTAAACAACCAATACAAAAAATTTCAATGGCTCTATTTGCAGGCTGTAAACATAAGTACGATCACATACATCTGCTGTGTAGAGCAATAACTGGCTCAGTGAATATGATCTGCATGAATGTAAGAAAACACCTGTACCATCCTCTTGAAAGCAGGATATGCTGCAGGATATGCCACAAAATTAAAAAGAACACTGCCTTCAGGGAAAAGTCACGTGTCACTAGAACAAGTCACAGAACTTATTCCTTGAACCTGAGCAACATCAGGTGAAGATAAAACTGCTGCTGTTCTTAAGCCTGGCAGTCTTCTACACTTCTTGTCTGTGAGCCTTCCTGCTTTGAATTCAAAACAGGAGGATGCAAACAGGTACTGCTGCCAGCGTAGATGCCCTTTTGCAGGGCCAGGCTGTAAGCAGGGCTGCTGAGTTGAAAGCCCAATGCAGGAGTGGGAGCACTGAGGAGTCTGAACTAAGAAAGGAGGTAAAATGAATACAGGTGTTACGGAGGTAAACAGCATCAACATAAGAATGCAAAATCAGCCCACATCGTTATTTATCATAGAATCATCAGACTGGAAAAGGCCTCTTGGATCATTTAGTCCAACCATTCCTATCTGCCCCTAAACCATGTCCCTGAGCACCTCATATACCCATCTTTTAAGTACCTCCAGGGACTGTGACTCAACCACCTCCGTGGGCAGCTTGTTTAATAAGAGACAGAGAGTTTATGTATGCATAAAACAGAAGGCTGAGGCCTTGGGGATCCACATCATGTATTTATCCCAGGAACAGACATCCAAACCTGAATCTGAGTTTATACAACCTAAACATGCACAGTTTGGAAGCTTCAGATAAGTAAACAGAAAGAACATCAAGTAGTGTTTTTGCCAGACTGACTTACCAGACACACAAAGTGGCTCAACAACACCATGAATCTACTTGCCCTGTCCAGGTATGTCCAACAACTATTTAATCTCTGTAACATTTCAAACCCTGTAATGTTCAGCTTGTGGCTTTCCTCCCCCCACTCCTGTGTAAGACCAGGTGACGAATCTCCTACTCCCTGAAAATAGTAGAAACAAATATTTTCTTGGACAAATTTTCTTTCTCCGTTCCTGACTGAAGCCACACTTGGGGTCTCTGTCTAATCACTCCATCCTCAGCATATGCACAAATCACCTCTGCTCCTCATTCACAAGCATTGCAAAATACTTTTTTTACTAAAAATGGGAGTTTGGGGCAGTTTTTATAACAGCTTGTATTGGTTTTTAATCAATATGTAACAAAAATAATATTGAAAAGCTGTAATGATCTCACTACTGCTCCAGTAAAAATGCTATTAGTAATTGTATATTAATAGTTATATAGTAATTATTCCGTTAATAAATTTAATAACTGAACATATCACAAAGTACCTAAGCATTGGCTTAAAATTTGCTTTTGCAAAAAGCCTACAAAAGAATAGTCAAAAAGGTTACATTGGTGAAGCTGACTTTTAATAGGTGGTCAAAATGAAAGAAAGAGTAGTCACCAGTTTTCCCTCCTCCTCATTCACATGTGAGTGAAACATCTTACCCTGCTGCTTATATGTGTAGCTGATTTAAATATGAAGTAACCAGATTTTATTTCTAAGGTACTTTTCCTCAGCTGGCAGTCCTGTCCCACAGCTTTGTAGGTTGAGAGACAGTTCTAGGCAGCAGCAGTACCTTTAACATGAGTTTTTAAGCATCTCATTGAAGTGTCACAATTACAAGGCCTAAAACCTGGCTTTTCATGCAGTCTGATTTAGCAGCCACTGTACCTTGTATTATAAAGTCCGAATTCTATTACCAAAGAAACCCTGCCAATGACATAATATTACACAGCATGAAATCACTCTGACATCTAATCTTCTAAGGGACTTACATGACAAAAAGAATAAGGAAATCTACGCAGTCATAATTTCTTGAAATTTTTTCAGTTCCCAAGCTTAAACCAGATGCAAGCCTGGTTTTTGAGCCCTGCATGCATTTCAGCATCATCCAACATAAGTCACAATTTTCTATTTGGAAAATAGAATGAGCTATTCTGTTTGGATTACAGATTAATATTAAAACCAATCATTGCACTCTCATTGTCTTCCCAAAGAAAGAGACAGTTGAGACTGCACTTGAAAGGAGATGAGTTACAGCAGATATGGACTGTGTTTCCTAGTATATTGTTTTTAGAAAAACAGAATAACAATAAAGCCCTGAGGTATTATCTGCTTTCTACCTGAAAGGACAGGAAAGGGATTCAATCTGCATTCTCTTCATAACATCTTCTTGCCATTTGCAGTGGCACAAGACCACATTTAGAGCGCATACACTGCTGAGGCTTGAATTACCAAAGGCACGTGAGTGAAACTGGCACTGGTCTACAGTCCCAGGTCTGCAGATTCCCCACTGAGTGTATAGTTCTTCTATTCTTCTATTAAAAATGTAGAGAGAAGGGAAATGTAGTCATGGAAAAGTGAACCATAAAAAAATGCTGAGCAAGATTTCATTCTCCCTCAACACGTCACACAGCAGCATAAAGAGCCAGGGTGCTAAATATGCTATCTGCATTCCAGACTAATAGTTTCAGGAGAAAAAGGAACTAAAAACCAATCACTTGTGCCAGGGTGATGTGATCAGATAACTGACCGTGTGGCTTTTGGTCAAGCTGACTGCTTCTCACTTGAATTATCTAGGAAACCAAGCAACCCAGTCCCATCTGCTGGAGCCCATGACCCCCACATTGATTTTAGGAGAACTCAACCATCCTTCAGAGACAAGGAAACATGGTCACAAAAACAAATGAGAAACATGGAGTCTGTGGAACAAGTTAAATCTGAGCCTGTAATTTTTTACAAACTCCTTTCACTGAAAGAAGTGACCTGCCTTATAGCAGAAATAGCCTGAGACAGTCCAGTCCTTCATTTTCTGGGTCACATCACCCTTTGCAGGACCTCAGTCAAGTTAGTGGCAACTCAGAAACACTTGATGAAATGTTCAGCAGTCACTTACATGACAAAAATGGTATTTTGAAATATCTGCAAAACCCAATGCTGTCAATTCCCAGAGACTTTCTTCAGAGTTAAAGAATTGCAGTACCAACATTTTAAGGAAGGAAACTGCAGATCTTCAAGGGAGAACAAACCAGTTGAAGGAAAGCTGAGGCAAATGGGTCACAGGTAGGTTAACTTCCCTCTTCTTCCAGACTTATTGGGGTTTTAACTCCGAACTAAGGACTCAAAATCTATTGTAACAGAAAGTAATCAGCAAAGGTTCCCAGGGAAGAAAGCTGATATATGCAGAAATTATGGTAGGAAGTATTTTTGAAAGTTATTCTTAGCATATTATTTGCATTATTGCAATCTACACCAAGTAGACATATAAATAAATGGTGTAACAAAAAAAAAAAAGAAAGAAAAAAGACTGGATGTTTGTGCTAAGGTTGCATTGTTGCTGGGTTACACTTTTATGCTGCACAAGCCCAGGGTTAGCAGTATTCTAGTGTTATTGTCTGACTCAGCTCTTGAGAGAACATCTACATCCCAGTAATTTCTAGTGAATGCCAGACTACACTAGCTTGCAATTCAGTGCCTGTAAAATAGTAATGGACATACAGTGTATGCCAAGCTGGAGCCTTGAATCTTAAAGTAAACATGACATAAATTTTATCTGTTAATAAATAAGCTCCATCCTGCTTAGTCTGGAGTGTATTTCACTGAGGAGATTATGGCAGAGCCACGCGGATGAGGGCAGGGGCAAGGACGGCATCTGAGGGTCAGGGGCATGGCCAACGAGCTTCTGTAACAGCTGCCCTTTTGCCCAGACATGCGTGATTTAAACTAGCAGTACAGATACTTTCATGGTATCTTTTTATGGAAACACAAAGACAAAGGAATAACCAGTTTTCAATGAAAAATAATATAACAAGAGAAATTACATTGGCAGGTTGCAACTATGGCCTTTAATCTTCATTACCGATTCAAACAAAAGCATCTAAAGTAAGATTCAAGTGGGATGATGAAATTCTTCTCAATTTAATGGATAACAATCAAGTAACACGTAATCTCTTTCAGCAATGATTCTGCAGCTACTCCGTCCTTTTTATGTGCATAATATATCTTAATGGGTTTTACAGCAATTTAGGCCACAAGACAAAGCATCTGGCAAAGACTAATTTGCAAGAATGTCACTCGTGAGTAACATATACCATCCACAGAACTGAAATATTTGATGGTATAGGCACTTAATCTTACTGCTATCCAGCAGTCCTGTAAATAATCTTCAAAAAGATGAGAATTTCTAGAGAACAAGAAAACCTCCCCAGTGCTGTTACACTTCTTTTTGTCATTACTTGTTATGTTATTACTTGTTATCTTTTAATCGTTATCCTCTGAACAGCATATTTGTTTCTTTTTCACTCGTTAATAAGATTATGTCACATTAATGGAGATATCGCCTATGTCTTTCCTAGACATCATTGCAGGATATCAATGTCACATAGCTTATAGGAAAACAAAGGAGTAACCACATACACAGAATTATCAGAATTTTGTATTAAAAGTTATTTCAAAGATAGATACAACGTGCAATGTGGACTAAACCAGCAATTGAGACGGTAAATACAGGCTGTCTATTGATTCCAGTGGTTTCAGAGAGGAAACATGGAGGAAAATCATCATCTCAGTGTATGTATTCAGGCTAGGCAAGCTGGGAAATGATGAATATATAGAAAAATGGGATTAGCACTCCTCTTTCATTTTAAGTACATGTAAAGATGTGAGACTAAGATATATCTATTTTAGAAGATCCTTACTGATCGTGGCTATGTTCTGTCAAGTAAAAAACATGTGCTGTAAATACAAAGATGAGCAATTCCTCTTGCAACAATCTTGTATTCAGATACTATTGTATTTCAAGGGTATCTTTCCAGAAGGACTTGAACAATATTCATGAGTACAGTTAAATTCTGTAGGACTACAACTAGTTTAGAAATCTTGATGATATCTACAGCAGCCATTAATTTTACCTCATAGACTAATACTGGCCCTGTAGCCTTTTGAATGAATCTTTGCTTGAGCTAAAGCAGACCTTGCAGGAGGTAAATAACTGTCTTAAAAAATCACTGTTGACAGAAAACCCACAAAAAATATTCAGTTGTTGAAATGGTTAATTCTCATGACTGTTAAGACTATGACATTTTGGCTGTTGTTTTGGGGTTTTTTTCTCATGAAAAGCATCTTGTGGTAACTTTTGGAAGTAGCTGATTATCCAGGTTTGGGTTCTCATCGTGAAAAGCAGAGACTGACTTCTGAACTGTTTTGTACCTGCAGTGTCCCACTGGCAGATAAATTTTCTAACCACTTTATCATTCTCTGAGTCTTCTTTCTACTCCTGAAATTTCTAAATTGCATAAATTGTGTAAATACTACTCTGTTCATAAAACCTGGGAACACATGTAACCTTTTGATCACTCACTCTAATGGGAACTATTTTCTACTGATCATTAAACAGTAGTTCTCAGTAATTTTACAACTATTTTGCATATATTAACCAATATCAGATCACATTGATCTGCAAAGATCTGATAGGAAAAAACTGAAAATGCAAAACATTGTTTAAAGAATATTAAAATTCTCAAGTACATTCAGATATTGACCTTGTTTCTTGATTGAGAACCAACTTAATGTGAAAAAGCTAATCTAAAAGCACGAACACTATATGAAATGACAAGCTTAGGTTTTCCTGCTCAGGGTTCAGAGATACACACTGAGAGAAGTGGTACCCATAGATTCAATAATTTTATCTCAGCATTTCACAGCTGCTTTACTAAAATTGTGTCTGTAATTAACACTTGTACCAGAACTTCTCTCTCTAACTTCTGTCCTGCCTTCAAGGGATTAACAAAGATGAAGGTTGAACAAAATTGTATTTCTTTCCAGTATTCTGATCAGTAGAGCTGAGAAATGAAATGGGAATTACAAGGTTTTCATTCTCATCAGCAGGAAGAGGGCACTAAGATCTCATTCCCTTTGATCCCTCTGGATCCAAGCTGAGGCACTGCACTAAACACAACTCTTCTGGGCCAGAGTCTATCCCTTTCATATTGTTTGCAATGTGATATTGCTAGCAGGATTTTCATGGTTAATTTAGGTTTGAGGGTTGTTTTTATTATTTTTTGTTAATGAATGTGTGACCAAGCCATCTCCTTCTTCATCTGCTCAATAGATGTATTTTATATTGGGCTACATCTGTTGCAGCACCTTAACTGTTTCAATCTGAGGACTATTGACATTTTCATTATGTGCAAGTTGACAGTACATGGCTACATTAAGGGATTTCCAGTGATAGGGGCAAGGGAGGGGTTGTGTTCTCTCTGCAGAGATTTCTAGTAGATAATGCTTTTCAGTATGGCAAAATGATAATGTAAAAATAATTTGGGCATTCTAGTCAGAGTAAGAGGACAAAATCACTGCATCCTTCTGAAATAAGTGCTGGCTGGAGAGCAAGGTACATGTTATAAATATATATCAGTATCTATGTTCCAGAAGGAGATAACCGAAGACTATAATTAGCTCTGAAGCTAAAGTATGAGCAGCATAATAATAACTATTAGGCTAAAAAGGAATGTAATGAATAAAAGCACAATTCACAAAGGAATACAATGTTAATATTGAAATCTGGACACGTTAAAATGGTAAGTTGTAAAAGACAAGCATTTAATGACACTTTGTGTCCGTGCAATTTATTCTGGGTTGATGAAAAAAAAATTATAATTTACAAGAACAAGGAGTGTATTATCCTTGTTTTGTGATACAGTCTGTCAAAATGACCATTGCCTTCAATGCTGTCTCCAGTGTACACGTACACAAGCTCTGTGCTGCTCAAAACACCCATACATATATACATATATATGTGTGTGTATATATATATATATATATATATATAAAATTAGGTCTGCCTTTTTCCTACATCAGTGAAAAATGAATAGTGAGAACAACGTTTGAACAGAAAGATAACAAACTTCACAGAAGATCTCCTTGGTTGTTCTGGGTATCTGACCTTGAAAGACTGCTTACCGTGACTGTCAGTGAGTGCCTCCTCCCTTTCATTGACCAATTATTTACACATTTCTATTCAATCCTAAGGCTTGAGAAAATGGGGAAAGGGAGGAAAGCTAATGTTGGGCCTTTCTTCACCCTCTTTAAAAGCCAGTTGTTGTTCTCTATCAAAACGAAGTTAAGTTCTTTAAGCACAACACAAACTAAAACAAACCATAATATCATGATCCCCTTTATTCATACTATTGTAGTGATCACAGCTGTTTCAAGAGAAGGCAAGATCAATTTATAGACATTTAACAATCAAAGCTACCATGCCAAAGAGCATCAAGATAATATTGTGATATTTCAAGTTATTATAGACATTTCTGTAATTTTCTACAAGATCTGTAGAATAATTATTCAATCCATCCTTTTTTAATATATATTTAAAAAAACTTACCTTGGAATTAAATCTCTTCCTGATGAGTTTGCAGCTAGTGGAGAAGGGGGAGATTTCTATAAAAAGAAGATAATTAATCAAACCCATGAGCTGACAAACTAGCCACATTCTTCTCCTACAGTTCTATCACCTCCTCTTTGATTTCACCAGTGACTCCCTATTCAACACATTTAAAAAATTTCTGTCTCCACACATAAAAGCGGCCATGCTCTTGACCTGGCCCACGTATCTATTCTTCCTCCTCCAGACTCTCTGTTCAACTTTTCCTATTACTTTCCCTGCAGACACATTAGTATTTACACTACTTTTTCTGTGCCATCCGTCATCCTGTCACCTCTACCTAAAATAATCTATTTTTCCCTACCAAATATTCTATCTCACCACATTTTAAAATAAAAATAAAATAAATAAATTGATAGTCTTCACCAGGGACAACAGTGAACTTCTATTATTTACAAGACACCTTGCTAGAAACTTTACAAATTATTTTCTTCCGCTGGCTCATCTGAAGTATGTATAAAACATATCATAAAAAAAGGACTTAACTCAAATATACTTCATGCAGGAAGGTTGTAACATTTTAGTTTAAGTCAGGTCAAAGCCAAGTGTAAGTTTCTACGTGCTTATCAAAATAAGTAACATTTAAACCCAGATTATGACTATTTACAGAGTCATCAAGAACGATTTAAGTACTTCAGCCCTACAAAAAAAGTTTGTGAAAAATATATAATTGGGATGGGCAGAACCACAGAGTACAAGATGGATTACCTGTTTTTCTATACAATATTCTGACAGCGTTTCAATATCACAGAATGCAAGACAGCAGCATATCACGTCTCTTATTTATAGCAGAAAAAAAAAGCCCAGAAACTTCAGATTTTCTCCAAAACTCTAGTTGAGGGTAAACCTTACGTGTACAAATACAGTGAGAAAATAATTTAACATATGCAGCGTATTTTGAGAGTCTATCAAGAGTTCACACTACAGCAGCATGCAAGATTGGCAAGGAGGACTAAAAGTTAACATAGCTGTAGACAAAGCAATTAGCATCTCTATTATGTGGATATTGATCCAGCTGATCTCTCTGTTAACAAACCTTCCAAAATGAGATAAGAAAGTGCTTGCTAATAATGCTAGAAAAAACAGATAGGAGCAAAATAATCAATTAAATGGAGTCATGCGATTCCTACTTTGAGTATCAAGAAGGAGAGGAGAGATCAAATGAAGAAAAAAAATATAACTTACAGTTGGGAAAACTATGTAAGATGTTTATTTGAAGTCAAAACTGATAATGTAATCCCATGAAACTGGAGCAATCAGCATGCTAGAGGGATAAGAGCGAGCCTCTGCTACTTGAGAAAAGCCTTCCAGTGCCTCACTCACGCTGCAGGATGCAACAACCCTCAGTCACAGCAGGTTCCGTAAGAGCAGGAGCTTACTGTCCAGTGCCTACGTGACCAGATAGAGTCAAATACTACACCGTACATAATGTGGTCTTTTTAATCTGAGGCATGAGGCTAACTGCAATAATGTCCTGACTCTCTCTTTTTAACTTCTCTCTGACTCCTGGTGCTATTTCTCTCTTACCTATTCCCCTCCCCCACTATACATTACTATCATCAGGCCATGTCTGACACCGGATTCCATTTGCTAGATAAGATGCAAAGATATTCTGATTTTCATCATCCCCAGAGTGATTGAGTTACACAGGCAGAATTTTCAGTGGGACTAAAGAGAGAAAGAGGGAAAGAAATTCGCCTGACTTAAGTGAGAACTATTCAAACTGGGGGCAGAATCCACATCCTATCTCATACAACCCGAAATAGCTGTTACCTGTGCATCTGTTCTGTACATCTCTGGTTGACATAGTTTTAGAAAAACGAATTGTCACTTATTTGGGGGCATTTCTCAGTCAAAAATCCTTACACCATCAAACCACATTCATAAAGAATGCTACTGGAATAACAGATATGAAGCACTTGGAGCCACTTTCTGAATGAATGTAATAAGTACCATAATAATTACCTATTGATGGAATAGGCAAATGTCCTAGGTGTACAGCCAACTTAAAAATATTGGTTAAAACCAGAGCCTGGTAAAAAATAATAATTAATGGTAAAATTGTTATAACTAAAACCATAATTATTTCATTATAAAGAATCAGTCCCTTTTTATTCTGAAAAGCTTTAGTTCAAGATAAACATTTTTCACTAACAGTCCTAAAAATGTGAAATATTATTTTATATAATCTATCTATACTGTTATAAACTTCTAGTTCTGCCTTTTTCTAAAGAGGTGTGGGATTTTTTTAATAGTAAATAACCTTTTAATATCAAAACACAACTACACTGCAGGAATTGCCATATTTTAAGCTATATTCACGAGCAGGAGACTGAAGTACAAAACTGAAATGAAGAATTCTGAATCCTTTTTGCTCTCTTTCCATTTTCTTGGCTCACAAAACATCTTTACATCTTAAATGCTATTATTTTTTTTTACACTTAGCTGGGACTTGTAATTGTCAGTACAACTCACTAGTGATTCACTAGATAAGAACAATAAACAGACCTACCTGCCAGCAGCATACTGGGTCTTTCTGGTCAACAACCTTATAAAAACCCCAAAATACAGCATTCAATCATCTTGAGTGTTTCAGATGAGCTATATGAGAACGATTGTTCTCCATAGGTATACTTAAAAAAAAAAAAATCAATCGTGTAACTTACAGAGTAAGACACACTCAGCATGACACACACTCTCATTTCCACATTAGAGAGCTGGGGGAAAGGAACATATTGAAGGGTTAAACTGTCCCCTCTGAAAACATGATGCTGCATATTTCTTATATACTAAATATTTAAATATTAAGAAATATTTTAATCTATGCTTCAAATTCTAGACTGATATAAAACTAAAGTGGTTCTATTTATTTAAATATGGGTTCAGCAACTTATAATATGTTGAAAAACAAGTCTGAGAGGTAAACTATAAATCTATAAATCAGAGTTTACCCAGAATGTTTCAATGATTTATTCCTGCCACCGGGTAAACATTGGTTCATTGCAATCAGAGTGCCTCGAGCAAATGTAGCACTACCAAAACACTTCTACTGGCAGGATTTCAGGCACCTCACACGCAGGCTGCTTGGAGAAACATCTGCTCTTCTGCAGCAAGACTGGAAGCTTTGACTTGTAGAACCTTGTTGGAGTGGATTCTGAACAACAGTCAAGAGACAGTATACTTAATCTAAACTCATGGATTTAGATTTTGTCTTCTATTGGAGAGCTCTGATCTTTTAGCTGTCGTGTTGTAGTGGGCCTATAAAAATAAGTATGCTTTGTACGAGGCAAGGAATTGAAGATGGTGAAGTATGATGGTGACATGTCACGCGGAGCACAAAAGATGTGGTGTCATTGATGCTCAGAAAGACTGAACATCTTCCAAGAAGAGCTGCAAAAGACTATTGTGATAAACAAGGGGCAGGTAGTTTTAATGAGACAATATTCACCAAGTGTTGCAAGTTCAACCTTATAGAGAAAAAATGAAAGTAGATGCCCCTGCCTGTAAATAAACCCTGTGAACAACATGGAGGAGGAAAAGGAATTGTAAACTAAAAGAAAGAGGAACTAAATCCCCTAATATAATTAGCCAGGAATAAATTTAGTCTGAAATTAGATGAGGGCCTCTACCCATTATTGGAGAAAGGTTACAGAACATAGTCCCAAGAGGACAAAAATTCTAATTAGTTTTAAAATAGTGCTTGATCACTTTATGGAAGACATTATATGGCATGGATATCTCCTACAGCAGAGAACTGAACTCGTGACCCAGCAGAACCCTTTCACTCCTAGAAGTTCCTTCCCATTAATGTGTATGCACAATAAAAACCTCACCTTTTTTCATGCTTTTAATGCTCTAGGTTCATTTTAATGCCAAATTTCATGCTTTCAGGAGTTTAATATATAGTTTAAATGTTTTATATGCTTTTATGCTAACTTGCATGAAAGAAACAAACCAAACAAAATCTAACACACTGCTGTAGCTATTGATTCTACACGTACTATTAAGGCTGCATTATCTGAACGCTATTTAATGAATGTCCCTGAAGGGATTAGCATGTCAATGTGTGTATATTGATTTCCTAATCCAGTCCATCAAAGCTGTTATGATCTGGCGACAGCACAAGAAACAGGAGTTCAAGGTTCTTCACACAGCTCTGACAGTATGTTCTCAAGCGTCTTGATGTGAGAATTAGCTCAGTCCTGAAGTCCAATTAATCTGATGAGACTGTCAACAAAGATGTCATTTCTAGTCACATTTTTGGGGATGTGGACACCTGTCTAAAATACAGAATGAGATCATCAGCTCATTAGCATTTTACAACAGATGGCAAAAAGCTGCATTTTATATCATTTTGGATTGTTCCATATTTTATAGCCAGACCTCTAAGCTACCCGTGCGGTAGGACTGCACATCAAAGTTAGGTTTAGAAATCAAAATATCTGGCAGATATATAGACACTAGCATCAAGATGTTATAGTAGAACTAGAAGGAGCTTTCTATCCTTTCCCAGATGTCAAAATAAAAGAGAAAATTAAAAAAAAAATCAGATCAACTGAGAGAGTGGAGTTGTTTAAATGAAGACTTTTTTTCTGAAAAAATTAAAATTTTATCGAATTTCTTTCTGCCTGCCCCCCTCCCCCCCAAATATTCCAACCTGGAATATTTCAGTTCCTTGTGGTGCCATGACACCTTTCTTTTCTAAAGGTCTATGACCAAGACCTCCGCCTAGTCCTATACCAGACACGCTTCCACAACGCACAGTCCTCCAGCTGTTCCCTAATGCCTTGAAGCCTGCAGGAACAGGAACCTCAGCATTAAACTGTGTTCTGTAAAGCAGTGTAAGAATCAGTGTGATGGTTCTTGTACAGACAAAGCGCAAGCTGATTTTCCTCAGTAGCAGTGGTAAGGTCTCAATCCTGTTACTACTGCAGTCAACAGGAAAATCATGTATCGTAACCAGAAGAAAATCACATTCCAACAAGTTCCTAGCTGAGTTAAGAATCAGCAAAAAGAGAACATGTAAATGCACATTCTAATTTGCGTTATTGAAATGACATGCAGTAGTGGAGTTTTATCAACTAACATCCTAGAGAAACCTGTCAAATTAACACAATTGTTTTAAATGCTTTTTTATTCACCACTGTACATTCACATGGACTCTCCTTATACCATCCTTATTTGCTTTTGCTGCTCAGACATGTCACAGCACAAATTGGCATGCTTCCTATTTTTGATATAGTCTAATTCCCTGGGTCATTAGTTATGTAATCATAATCATTTTTCTGCTGGGCAGATTGGTGTTATCTATCTCATCTTTTTCTCATCTCACCTCTTTAGTAGTGTTAGAGCATAGATGGGAACATTCAAGTCCCTCAGGGCACCATCTGGTACTACCCTCTACAGAGAGGGGCTAAATGAATGACATACTGTATGGTACTTCCTACTCATTAGTTACTGATTCCTTATGTTGCTGGGCTTTTTTTAAAAAGAAATTCATTCCATTACATGTTCGCTAGTTATTTTGTTCATTTCTTTATCTCCTTTCCTTTATATCCATATCTAAAAGCTCAACAGAGTGGGGAAAAGAGCCAATGGGTAAGAAGGTGGCATGCTAGAGGGTGTAGTATATCAGGAGTAATACTGTGAACACAGGAACAAAGGAGGTTGTACAGGATCAGTGTTTAAGCAGGAAACAATATACAAAACACTCAGAAGTATCACATAATAGAGGGGAAAGAATATGCACGTGTGTGCATGTACAGCCCATATGAGTCACCCACCCCTGGTGTTTATACTGCACTGCACATTAACATAGCAGATTAATATTTTACATTTAAATAACACCAAAGCTATGGCACCTCCTTTCCCAAAAGGATTAAAATTCAGTCTGCACTGATGCAGAAACTGTTAGAAGATGCCTTCTGAAGTTTTGATTAACGCATGTGCCCTGGACATCGTTTACCCCCTCTGCTTGGCAAGAAAGCACTGCCTGCAGATAAAAGGTTCCAGACATCTGCATTAGTATCACTTTATGTTCATCGCAGTAAAACAGATTGTTATTTTTTATCATACTAGCACCAGAAGTTTAGGTGGCCTTTTAAAGCCAAATACCACTCTTGCTAAGTGATTGTCAATTAAATTTTGTATTAATTTTTCTTAATAGCCCAAACTCATGTTCTTGTGTACCCCATTTTTGCATGGATCTGATATCGTAGCAGATGAATTTTGGTTTGGAGGTTTCCCTAAACCCCATGTTTAATGAAATCATATGTTGTTGGGTCAATATGTAAATCTCTGACTTGAAACTGCAAGAATTGTTTATGAAACCCCCAGCCAGTGGCACATTCAGCTCTTGTAAGTAAACATCAAAGCACAATCTGACAAAAATGCAATAACTTAATAATCAATTTTAACTATAATTGTATTGACAGACAAAGCCTTTGCTTTTTAGTGTTAGAAAACATTTTCCAAACCTCATTAACAAAGAAAAAAAATCCAAAGACTCCATTTCTACCCAAATTTCCATCTTCCACCACAGAATAACATGGCGGAATGGTGGAAAAGAAACACAGGTCATGCAGGGTGCCCTAGGGCCATGTGCCACGACCCACTAGAGCAGCAGGACCAAGGATTTAGGGCAAGGCACAAACGGCTGGAGCAGCAAATCTTGCAGACACTCCCTCTGTCATTACATCGACAGTTAGATGGTTCCTCTCCACCATACCTGCAGGCAATCCCTTCACGTGGCAGAGCTCTGCTGATGGGAACAGAGAATAGAGACTGTAAATCCCCTCTGAGAGCAAAGATAAATGAAGCCTCAGGTATTTCCCTCACCTTTATATGGAATCTAGTAAACTTAGGGGTTATTTCTAATGGGTTAGTTTTACCCTGGCCCCCAGGGTGCTGGCATTCCTCCATAGCCTTTTCCATGCCTTATCAACAATTGCTGTGCACGCGAGTCAGTTTTGCAGCAGACTTCAGGCTCTGCCTGAGCAGTTCTGTCCTCACAAATAGCCAGTGCCTCATTAGGCAAGAGGCAGCAAGGGCTGGAAAGGAAGAAACTAAAGTGATAACCCACTTCTGCTTCCAGTTCTGTCTCCAGTGAAACGGGACCTGCTGCTGCTCTGGGTTCGTGCTGGGGCAGGGTAGCTGCTCATCTTGGCCTTTAAATGAATGCCTGTTTTTGTTTTTTAACAATTGGCTTATGCATTTTACAGGTTGTACTTGTTATAGCACAGAGAGATCTCGTGTACAAACAGGGTCAAAGATGCCCACCATCAATCTGTCAGCGAAATGAAGGGAAACATTAAGCAATGTTACGTATCCATGAAATTCAAGGGAATAACATCAGCTCCCTGAAATGGGGGTTGTATTTTCCACATAACAGTCTCATATCAAATGGCAAAACAAAATGTAGAATAAAATTCATAACAAACAAATTTAAAGAGGGCCTCAGTTCAGAGATTGTAACAAACATTCTTGAGATGCCTTACAGCCATTCATTCTTCCTTATATCCATTTGAATGTTCCCCTTTGGCCTTTTGTTTTCATTTTAACTTTCTAAGCCTCTGTGTCATTCCAGAAGCCTTCCCCCAGCCTCTGCTGTCCCTTTCCTCCCAGCACTATGCCTGTGCAAGACCCTTTCTCCTGTCTTGATTCCTCTTGTTTTTTGGCATGCATGCTTGGTCTTTTTTATTTTTTTTGCCCAGGACTGATTCCCCCTTTTCATTAAGCCAGACTCTTTCTGGTTTTTTTTTCTCTACCCTTAAAAAGAGTATTTTATTCTGGCCAAACTAAGGGGCTTGCCATGTACTCATTTGCAAATGTCACTGCAGCACAGCTAAAATTCTGCTTCAGCTGTGAATGCAGCACTGGCACAGAACAAAGGCATTGCAGTGCCTTGTACACCACTGTGTTGTTTCCCCTCATTCCTCCTCCAGGCGAGCTTAACAGTAACAGCTTGCAATGACATTTTAGCAAAAGCCATGCTCTTTACAGCTCTTCCCCATGCTTACAGTAGAAATTAATACTGAGAGTCCATTTAAGAGAGGCCCTGAAAGACTAAGCAAGTGAAAAGGAGATAGACAGGCCCACATTCCTATCTGGCCTTCTTTATTTTAATCCATCCCAATATTTGAGATTTTTCTCTCTCATCAAATATTCAATTATAATTTGTATTGCTTCAGTTCAGTACATTAACTTCAGCAGGGTTCAGCACACACATGACAGTAACTCTGAGATAATATTTATATTGCCAGCACAGAAGTGCTAAGTGCAGATTTCTAGCATAAGAGGTGTAAGGCCATGTTCAGGAAAAGGTTATGCAAAGTAACCCATGATGTAATGTGTTAGACATCACCAGCTAAAGCCAATTTGAGGCCTCACTGCCAGACCCCTCCCTTCTGAGCAGCCTCCCTCCCCTCCTGGCATGGTATCAGCAGTGCCCTCCAACCCTCACGGCCAACTCATAGCTACAGGAGAGCCAGGAGACTCAGTAAGTCTAGAGCTCTCAATGGTATTGCCCATTTTGCTTATTTATATGTATATAGTTATCCACTTAGAAAAGAATGTGAAAATAGAAAATCAAATATTATGTAATTAGTAGACACTTTAAAGACTCATTGCAGAAGTTCAGCATTTTCTTTCCCTTGGCTGCCTGCAGAGATGAGTTCAATAAGCAGATACCCTGCCAATGGACAGGCACACACAGGGAAAGTAGAGGAAAAGCCCATCTCCTAACTGCGTGTGAAGGCAAGGGACAGCACAGCAATACCACTGCGGTTCACCCGAGTCCGCTGCACAAAAACAAAAGGGAGCTTGAGCAGCTGAAGGCGACTGGCACTGGCTGTATAGGGATATCGGGAGCCATCAGGAAGTCCTTGACTAACGGGAGAAAGTCTTCCAGGCCTGCTCCAACAGTGAATTAAGTCAGTGGAAAGTCTCCCACTGGCTCTACTGGCATCTGGGTTAGCCCCACGAAAACAACCAACCTCCTCCCCCCAAAAAAGCCAAGAGAATTACATAACATTTGCTCACATCAAAGTGGATTTCAGCAGTGCTGATGTAGTTTTGGGGTGGAATAGTCCTGCCTCGCCTCAGCAATTAGTCTGATTTTCCTTCTAAAAAACAAAAGGGGACAGAATAATTGAATGTCCAATTCACTGAGTGTAGGGTGAGGGTTGGTCAAACAAGGTTAGCAAAACACTGAAAGAATGATTAGGTGGCGTTATAAAGAGGTAGTGTTCTCTGACAAATGGAGCATCCCAAGCTGCCTCTGGCTTCTTGCCACCCGAGTTGCTAGTGCAGCCACCAGTAATATTTAATCTCATTTAGTATTTAGAAACACATGGGGAAAAAAAGCTTGTTTGTTTTACACTGCTGGTATAAACCTCTGTCATTTCCCTGAGCTTCTTTACAAGTTCTTACGAGACGGAGGTTAGTAGAAAAGGTACTGATACCAAACAGGCAAGAAATTTTCGCAAACATGAATGCATAAATCAGGAAGAAAGGAGAATTTTCTATCTCCAACACAGCCAGGTCCTCCCAAGGGAAGAGCTGAACCTGCTGCCAGCTCTGGGCTGCTCAGAAGAGAAAAGCGATTTCTAGTGGGAATGAAAAAACTATTTGTTTAGGGTCGTTCAGTATGAATTAGTATTTCAGGCTAAAACTGTTTAGTCCACTGATTCCAGTGTAAACTTTCTCAATCTATAGAAGAATATGAGAGGAATATGACTCTATGATAATATTTCCAAATTCATACTGGATTAGCTAGACAGAAACTGATTTAGCTACGCTTGCAGAAGACCTGCTGTGGGACACCAGTGCAGCTGCTGAGGTTGCAGCTCTTTAGGGAAGCTATTCTTCACAGTCATTCCAGTGGGTGAAGGATCCATTTATTCAGTTCCTCAACAGGTCAATTTTGCACAATCCTACAATGGGAAGATCACTACATTTGCAGAGAAATAAGTAGAAAATCTAAGATCCCCTCGTAACTAGCCAATGAAAATTATAAGCTCCTTGTAAAATCTGAAACTTCTATCCTCCAAAAGCCAAATCATCCCCAATTTAACTGGCAACATTGCTTACACAGGAACTATAAGACTGTGTATACAACACCTTTCCGCTATCTATTTGAGTTAATGTTTTGATTGCTTTAGTTTATAGAATGGTACAACTGGAAGCTGTGGTTTAAATGACCATAATGAAATGCTGTATGTATGAAAGAGCTAAAATGATTTATCAGCCAAAAGCCACTAAGTGCTTGGTCATCATATCATATAATTAATCTGCCTTCTAGAAATGTACTTGGCACCTATGTGGTCAATTATACGCATTTTAAATGACTGGACATCAGTATATATTCAGAAGATAAGATCGATACCAGACATAATTCATTTGATATATGCCTTCAGATATTTAGTGAGGTTTTAAGACGACAATTTTATTTTTACTAAGGCAAATTAAGAAATACTTTAGCGCACATAGAGTTCAGAGAACAAGCAATGTGAAACAGAAAACACTTTATATTGGCAGCTGCCTGGTTCTCTCAACGTTTAGAGTACTTCACAATGTTAAGGTAAACTTAGCTTTTTTTCTTCTCAGATTCATCTGTTCCTTAATGAAGGTGTTTCCTGAACACCCTGGGTTTGATTGCTACTTCCCTGCTACTTTGCAATGTCTCCTTTGCCTTCCTTTTTGTCTGGAGTTCGTGCCAGTATGCATACAGAAGACTACTGAGCCAAAGTATTTTTGGTAAGAACACAGTACTTTGGAGAATTTCAAAATAAAGCTAGGTATTAAACACTAGAAAATACATCCTCAAGAGACAGCAGCTTGTAATCTAAATTAAGGAACAAAGTAAGTATGGATTCTCTTCGTTTTGACACTTTCTATAAAACCTGCCTTGTTGTATAAACTCTCTTGGATCATATGCTTTCAAGGGGCTTTGTCTTGTCAGGTCCTCTCTCAGGAAAGGCAAATGTTGCAGAAAGTAGGGTACGTCACAGATATAGGACTTCCAATTCCCTTTTAGAACCCACATGCCTGGTGACTGTATAGCAACTTGGGTAATGAGAAGCCAGCAGATGTTTGGGATACTTTATTAGAAAAAACAGTTCAGGGAGGAATCAAACCAATTGGCTGCGTTTCTTTCCATGACATCACCTAATTATCTTTTCGGTGTTGTGTCTCAGACAAGAAGTCCTCCATCAGCCTGGGGACTACAGTCCTTAATTTACAAACTCTGCCCCTTTAACAAGGTAATTTGTCTTTATTAGCAACTCTTCAAGTGTCCAGTTCAGTCTTTTGCTTGGAATAGCAAATAATTTCTTCAGCTTGACACATTAGCCTGAGTCAGCCTGAGATTTCCCTTCATTACGTAGCTCAAGCAAGCCTGGTCAACTCCCAAGGGCTTACTGGCCCACTTACTGGTCAGCATGCTTGCCTCTCCTTAAGATGCCCCTCTTTTTGACTGGTGATGCTTGACCTTTTTTCATGACTTTCTGAGCAGCCTCACAGTAAACAGGAGTTCTCCAAATAGCTGCCTGTCCAGAGACTCCTTCCTCTCTGTTCTCCTTCAACAGATTTGCAACAGAAAAAGCAGCTAAGACCAAATAGTCAAGATTAGATTTTTTTTTTAAGCAATCTGGAATGACTTGGTTAATCTTACTGTTACTGCTAGTAAGAAAATACACAGGTCACCTATTAAGTCTCTGAAGTCCGTATCTTCTCCTAATGCTGCTTGCCTCACTCTTCCACTTGCAAGAAAGAAATAGCTCTAGTACAAGCAAACCAGAAAATCAACCTCCTTCAAGTGCTTTGTATCCTGTTAACGACTGCAACTGCATCCCCAAAGAACATTTTATGCAAGCAAATAGAAAAATAGACACACTAAGAAAATAAGTTCTGAATCTCATAGTAATGTTTACCAATATCATTTACATACAAATCCTAGCAATATATTAGTTATATATTTTTTAAATGCTCGGTTTCATGAAAATTGTTGCCAGTCTTCAATGCCTGGTCAACACTGCCTTTTGACTCTTGGCAAAGAACACAAATTAATTACCTGTTTAGTATTCTGGGTTTGCTTTAGTAAAATGAGCAGCCAACTTTGCAGTGGGCCAAAATTCAAACAGAACCTCGATTCATGCAAAAGAGATCAGCCTTACTTTCCAGTCTTAAAACTTGGATAGGCACCATACTGTCACAACGGTTTCTGTCAGCCAGGGTGGTGACAGCGGTACAATGCAAAGCAAACATCCTTGTCTGCAGAAAAGGAGAGCATGTTTACCATGATACACTGTGCAGTGAAGTACATTGAAACCTGTCTTACAACATCTACAATGATTTCCTTTTCTTCCTGAAATATGTTATAAGTAACATATGCCAAAGACCATTATACAACTGGCAGTTGTATAATGGCCAGAATGGAAATGGAAAAGTTTTGTGATAGAACGGAAAAAATCCAGGAGAAAACTTCATGACTTATATTATCATGCTGTGTTACTACTTCAGCACAACACTCCCTCATCCCAACCCAAATTTGATCTTAGAGGGCTTTTTATAAACATAAGGACTGCTAATTTGTTTGCTGAAGGGCTTTCACTGTCCTACTGTGGGCTCACCATCTGAAAGACAACTCATCAGCTCAATATTGACAAACATCTGACCATCACAACATAGCATTACAAGACTCACCTATTTAATGATGTGGCATAAAAGCAGGAACCATGAAAGCACATCTCATCTTCCAATTTGTTTGCTCTCCTAGGCTCAATGATGACACAGCAAGGCAAACAAAAGCCCCAGAAACTTTGCAATAGTACAACCTTTCCCCCCACTTCTCCATGTTAACTAATATTGAGTAAACAATGCAGTATTTGTACAGACATAAGTCCTTTATGTTTTCAGCAAATAATAGCATTAGACTTGGGCTAGACATTGACCTCTCCTTTCTCAAAGTGGACAGTTGTAACCCTTGACAGATGATCTACAAGAAAATTCGGTAATTGCTCTGTTATGAGTGTAGAGATTGTAGTTTAAAAAAGCCAACGACAGCAACAAAAAAAGAAACTCCAAAGAGAAAATGTAGCATGTAAAAAGATGAGTGTGGGAGGAATTAGAAAATATGGGTAAGTCACTGGGGATTATTTACTCACAGCTTATTATGTAACAGAAAAAGCAGAAGTTAAATACTGGACTAAAACACCATTACTAAAATAAGGAACTGGAAATTTGTGAACTCACATTGGTTTCCACGAATGCTTGTTCTGGTTCTTGTTTCAAAGCTGTGAGATGAGAAGTAGGGTAATAGAGAAAAAGAGTTAGAAAAGCTGATTTGGAATCTCAAATAATTCATTTATGCTGTACTTAAAACCCACATCTAATGGAAGTAAAATGTAAAATACATAATACATTAGTTGTAGCATTTAATTACCTATCTTAATTAACTTGAATAATGAAATAATCTGGTTCCTACTTAAATACAACATTTTGTGTACTGAAATGCATGACACAATTAAAAGGAATCTCAGAGATGAAAAAATTAATCCTGAAACCTCTTCCGTAGGTGCTGGGACTGCAATTAAAATGTATGGATTAGATTTGATTTCTATGCAGGGAAATTACTATGAATTTTCACATCACGCCAAGATGCAGAAAAAAAAAAGTAATTGTCTTTTTTAATTCTCTGATTTTTATAGGAGATGGTATTCTGGACTAGTTCATTACTGTTATCATAACAGTCACAATGGAGTTTGCTGCTGTGGCAATGCAAAACACAATATGATAAGAGGATTATAACAATTGCAAACATTCCTTTAAATTATCCGCCATTACTTGTCTGAAACTCCCAAAGTCTCAAAGCCTGCGTACCTAAAGTCAGGTTCCTAAAATACACGCACCAAAGTCAAAACTATCTGATTACTGAAGGCATTAAATACAGGTTGTATTTGAAGCAGCAGGAAGGCTAGGGCTTTAGCAGCAGTTATTAAATCAATCTAACGCTGTTTATCTGTCAACATATGGTGCAGAGAAGCCTACCTTGTGGTATCTACTTTGTACAAGCAGAAAACAGACTGGTATGAACCATCTCCATTAGCTCCCAGGGCTGTGTCTGAAGTAGTCAAATTGAATGATCAGGCACCCAGATAATAGTTAATGTAACAAGTGTTGTGATCAAAGCTGTTAAGAGACCTCAACCTATAATTATGTCAATGGAAGTCAAATGTGAAAATATATTGCTCCCTGGGCAAGATACCTAGGAAAGCTATAGTAAACTTCATTAGTGTATTACAGCATTAGTTTTCTATCTTGTTATTTTTAGCAGCTACAGAACATATAGAAGAGACAGACACAAGGGCCCTAAATAATATTTTTCCATAAGCCATTTTCCCAAATCAAATTATTTGTCTTCCTTTGTTGATCATTAGCAGCAGGAGGCTGGAAAAACAGCTTTTGACAAGGTATAACTGGGGACAGCCGAGAGCTCCATGTCTTACTGCATGCTGCAGGACAGAAATCTCCTTCTTGAGATTTACAGATCGTGGACACAACACAACATCCATTTTTAAGGACTTTTCATTCTGAACATGTACAATCTCTCTGATATTGAGAGACACAAAGAGAAGCAATGTGGGGGATGAACCTTCAAATTAATTTTTTCTTCCTCCTTACTTTGCCACCTTCAACCTCTTATTAGACCCTTTCTCATCAAAATCACAATTGTGTGAATTAATCCCCCCCACCCATCAATTTATGTTTCTTCAGTGCTTGTCTTTTAATCTCTTTTGAAACAAACTGCAACAGGTGCCCATTCAAGCCCTGTTACACTGTGTTCCACTGGCCAATTCAAAGGTTTGGCTTTTATTTTGGATCACGTTCAGTTAAAAATCACAGCAAAACCCTGTCATAGAAAAGTGATTTTCAAAGAATGACATTTTCCTTGGCAGCCCACTGACTGATTTCTTTACCTTTGTGTTTTCATCAGTTCTGCCCTTTGGTGCATGTGTTTGATGTTCTGATATACAATACCCACAAAAGTAGGAAAGAATCTCTTTTCTCTCAGATATAATACAAAATGACTAAGCACCTTGAATGTTTTTCCCCATACTTTTGCCTGCCCTTTTGCTCTCTTCCAGAGCAATGCAACACATCCTCTGTTAGTATAAAGTGACCTTATTTCAATAAACTTATTACAGTACAGTCAATGCCTACCTATAGCCACTGTGATATTTGATCTGAAGAGGAACCATCAGTATATGCAATCTTATTGAGCAAGTTTTTGGTTCATGAATTTAAACCTCCAACACCTTTTGTATATTCATCTATCTACAATGCTGCAGCTGTACAGAACATTAACGTTCGAAGTCCTGTCTTTCTTAGGGTTGTACAAGATGAAGCAACAGCATTTCAATAGAAATTTGAGACCTCAAAGAATATTTTAGCGCTTTAGTATCCCACATTTACTATACTTTAGAGCATTTAAGGACATAATATATTCTATATCACAAACACAATTAAAGAGAAATGAGCTGCTAGCTCCCATTTCTTTCCCAAAAAGAGAATCCATTTCTTTTTACTAAAATTGATTTGAAAGTAATAGAACAGTATAGCAAGGAAAACAGTAATACTCATATATGGAGTCAGAGCTTGCACACATTTTTAAATACCTTTTGAAGTTTACACAAATTGTCTGTCTTTTTATAATACTCTCATCCAACAAATATATTTCTGTTAAAATAGGCTTCCTGTGGGGGGAAAAAAAAAGTAGAATCCATTTTGGCAGTGGCCAAATTAGAACTTTTAACAAAGGAAGAAAATGTCCCCAGAAGTATGAAAAATGTTTGGTTTATGCCTTTGACTTTGCTTTAAAGCATTGCAGCTGAACCAGTCATCCCCATAAGTATCTTAAGCCAAGTTCCAAGGTAGATGTAATGGTTTGCTATATCTGGCTTTTGGTCTCTGTCACAGGCTCGAATAGCTGAGACAGTTTCACAACCCTATGCCTGCTAAGCATGCTGTATTTTCTGCTGATAGTGGAGCGGGAAGGACCATTGTGATCACACCTAATTGCTCAGGACTTCCCTTCCAGAGAGGATGGCAGAGGATGCCAGGACAATTGCCTCACACCTGGAAAGCCTCTGATAAATACAGAGGGGCTTAATTTAAACAACAGCACTCACCACTAAGCTTACAGCATATGGAAACAGAGACAAAAGAAGTTCACTTGCAATTTCTTACCCAGAAAATATGTGGGCTTATGAAAAACCTGAAGGCATACTTGCTCTGGAGTCCTGTTCAGTGCTGAGAGTTAAGAGGACAGCTGGGCTTAGGATAAGGCTATAGCTCAGCCTGCATTTCTACTAAGTAATTTATCTGTAAGTCAACAAAAAAAAAAAAACCTGAAAAGGCAATTTCAAGATTAATTTATTCATCCAAGCAATTTATTGGTTAGTCTAGGCAAAGTACTGCCACAATATTTCTGCTTCAGCAGCTCGTTCAGCAGCATGATGATACTCTGTCCTCCAGATGCCTCTACACTGTCCCTTATTTCTCTCTCATGTATTTCCTGGGAGAGGCTGGTAGAGCTTGAGTCATCGAGCATCAGAATTCTTGTGTTATCAGAAAATGTTACTGGAAGTCACACACTACTTCAGCCATGTAATGAAAATCAAGCCTTTTCCAGGCAACTTTAGTCTTGTCTTTCTTGGGTTCAGAGGAAACTGAGCATGGCATATAGCTGATGGCTTCAGTTTAGCTTTGCACATGCTTTCCATGTGGTTTGTATTTAAAGGTGAAGGGCTAGTCCATGGGCTGGTTTTGGGAGAATTCCTCCCTGGCACAAAGCACTGTACTGCAGCCATGCCACCCGCCCCATCTGCTTATTCTCTCGTCTTATCTTTTCTCCCCACATTCCTGATGCAAAAAGTGGGCAGCAAACCTCTTTTCTACCAACACTATTCTGCTCTGAGATTTCTGCTGTTAGAATATTCAGTTTAGAGTTGCTTCCAGCTCTGCTCAGCTGTAAATGTGTTTGGAAGGAAGCATCATGGAAGGATGACTCCTGAGCATTCTGTCTCTTGTCAGTCGTAAAAAAATACCTGCTATTTGGAATTAAAACTTCCTTCGCTCCCTGAAGTGCTGTATTACAGCAGTATGAATGCACAACATTTATTTTACATTTCTATGGAGAATTATTTATCAGCAATAAATCCTGTTGTGATGCCTGAGAAACCTTTATATTTAATACGTGTGTTGTCTTTTATTTTAAAGAAAAGAGACATTTAAAGTCTCTGAAATAAGTAGCAAAACAGCAAAATGCAATTGCTGAGTGCCCTCTAGTGGTGCCAGGAGGGAATAGCTCTGTCTGCCCTCCTACGGCAGTACAGGATTGATAACCACACAGGTTTGATAAAAAGATCCCCGCTTTTTCATAGATCTTATCTCTATGTGTTTCATTCCTGTACTTACTGAGAATTTCAATTTAAAGAGTTTAGAACAAGCTCCAGCAGCACAAATCAAGAGGAAGATACAGCTTTCCTCTATCTTTATTAGACTGGCAAATAAAATATGTAACATTATATTTTACCTTTATCCTCCATTATTTTACCAGTCCTTTCCGGGTTAGGCAAATGGATATTAAATCTTTCTTATTACTATTTCCTAGTCTTCATATACACCTCAGCAGCATCTAGCGGTCCCATGGCACTAGATGGTAAAAAATTGATTCCCCCCACTATATTGGTATGTTAATTTAAAATAGAAGGAAAGCAGGTAAATTAAACAAATATATATAAAAAAATAGGATGACGACTTGATACATGAATGCGTTTTGCAAAACAACAAAGTACCAGATGTTGTCTGCACAAGAGCAGGGAAAACTGATCTGGATTAACTCCATGCTTTGGCGAGTGACCACAGATGGCTGTGGCTGCAGTCAAGCTCTCCCAAGTCCCTCCTACCAGGCAGGAGCACACCCTGAGCAGACATAAACTCCTCTTTAGGCTTATGATTTGAGTTAGGGTTAGGAAAAATGCACATTCTTCATAACCTCTGGATTTTTGTAGTAGCACAAGTAATCAATATGCATCAAGGTATTATCTCTTCCTAACAACACTGTTTTCTTCTGTTAATTAATTTTCCTCAATATTGAGGAATATTGTAAAGTTTGGGGGTTGGTTTGGCAGCCGTGAATTTTAATACTTGCATAGGTTTCAGGGTAGGGCTAGTTTTTGGGTTGGTGGGGAGGTTTGAAAGCTGGAGGCTGCAAATCCAGAATGATGGTAGCATTTTACATGTCCTAGAGAAGAGCCACAAGACATAAGAGTTTTAGAGTAACCTGTCTTTGTGTTTACAGATGTTTTTCTGGAAGTATGGAGTGTTCAGGCTAACGTTAGGGACAATATTGAATTTGGAAGAGGAGCATTATGGCTCTTTGCATTTTCTGGGACCTGAGTTGGGGTAGGCATAGCCACATTCCCAGCTAGCACCCATTTTCCTCCAGTATCGGTGGGACTCACTGCTGTGATAAAATTTGAGTTAGGTTAGAGTCAAAGTCAGGGCCCAAGAAAAGGTTAAGGTTAGTACTCGAGTCTGCAGGCTCCTGATAAGAACAGGGAACCACCTAAAGGTTCTCAACAGGTCTGTCCATGTGCTATCAGGAGACAATTTATTCTTTTTATGGAATGGTAAGACTAAAAGGTAATAGGGAAATGAGAGAGAAGAGCAGCCATGTCCTAATGAAGGTGTGAGCTCACTCCCAGGAAAGCCTGGCAGGTACAAACACTGGCAGGGGAGGGCTGGGGCATTGCCACCAAAGGGCACCAAGAGATCAGAGACTGATAACGAGCAATGCATGGATGTTGCCTGAGAAACTCTCAGTCAACAGCCTTCCCCAGCAAAAGTGGTTGAAGGTAATCTTCGATTCCAGCCTATTTTCACACAATAAAGTTGAAATGTCATTACAAACCCATATCTCTTTCATTCTGATCCAACTCTATCCCTATATTGTCTTCAAACTCTCTACCCTAAAACACACTGATACGTCTACCATAATCTCTCTTCTCTCTTTTAGCCAAGAGTTTTTGAAACATGCTAGGATTGACCCAAAAGCTACATCATAGCCCATCAGCTATAATTATGATAAATTAGAAGCATATATCATCACTTTTATCATGTAAAAGCATAATAATTGCTCATGCGCGTTTAAAAGATTCTTGGTTTATCACCTTTATTCTGCTTCCTGCAGAAAATATCCATGATTTTACCCAGGCTTTTTTATCAGGCCCAGTAATACCGGCTCTTAGCCAAGTTGGAGGTTACTTTTGGCATACCAAAAAATCACTGGATTTTAAGACAGTTTATGAATCTGTGAACTGCATTAAAACCCAAACAATTCACAGAACACATGTCTTGAGGTATGAATAATTCAGATATCGTGCAATGCTTCAGAATTGATTCTTTTCCCCTCTGAAATTTCTGCCCATTTGTGTTGGCATTACAAAATATACTGTTTGTGAGATGCGTTGACCTTGTGTGCATGAGTCATAAAATGATTCATAAGTAGTTGATAAGGATCCATTAATTTACCTGCATTTTATTCTGTTAACTTTCCTGTTATTTCTGGGGGCTGGAGGAGGGGACGATTTCTTCTGATGACAGAGCATCATATAAGCATCGTATTCTATAATTATGGCTGCTGTATTCAACTGATTTCAGTACCATTGACTCCAAGACTATAATTACCAGGTTTCTTTATGGATGAGCTAGTCATCTAACTGTATGATTTAATTTGATTGATCACCACGCTTAACATTTGCAAATCCAGCACTGTAGGACAGACATTTTCTGGTTATACACCCACATATCTGAATTATTTCTATAGCACGAATTTTTTATAATCACCCTAATGACAATGTTAGTATATATATGTATCTGAAAAACTTACAGATCACAGAATCACAGAATCACAGAATGACCGGGTTGGAAGAGACCCACTGGATCATCGAGTCCAACCATTCCTATCAAACACTAAACCATGTCCCTCAGGACCCCGTCCACCCGTAACTTAAACACCTCCAGGGAAGGCGAATCAACCACCTCCCTGGGCAGCATATTCCAGTGCCTAATGA